>CAUYPO010028712.1:0-19518 GCA_963574435.1 Cheirogaleus major
AGGGGAGGGAAGGGAAGGGAAGGGAAGGGAAGGGAAGGGAAGGGAAGGGAAGGGAAGGGAAGGGAAGGGAAGGGAAGGGAAGGGAAGGGAAGGGAAGGGAAGGGAAGGGAAGGGAAGGGAAGGGAAGGGGAGCAAACAGAACTAATTGTTTAAATTAAGGCTTTCCAGTAAGCAATGCCTGAGATCAAAGTTAGAAAAACTGGGGAATCACCTTCAGACAGATTATATGACTATGCATCCAAATCCCTTTAATTCCTGGTGTCCTTTCTTAGAATCTGTTCCTCCATTAGGTTTTGCTTACACAGTGTCTAGGATGAATATGTGTTGTTAAAAGGGCCAGGGGCAAGAGGGTGGATAAGACAGACTCCAAAATACAAATTGAAAATTAGAAAACAAACAAACAAAAAGCACATGTTTAACTATCTACATGCTATCTCATGATGTCAACTAGTCAACTGCAGCTCAAACAAAGTCTTAAACAGTACCATATATAGCACAGTTGGATGCGGGATGGCATGAATTTAAATAATTTGATATCACAGGGATGAGACCTCCGAGAGGAAGCACCAAAGGCCTACAAAGGTCTTTTGGTTGTGCTCCAACTCAGAGACTCACTTTCCTGGGCTTGATCCCACTGGTTTTTTGAAGGCTTTCACAAATCTACTATTTGTAAACAACAATAATAGGATGAAGATGACAAAGGTGGAGAGGAGGAGAAAATCATGCTTACTTCATCTTATTCTATATAAGTCAGGACAGGGGGTTTGTGCAGCACAAACTTCCAGATCTGTTAGTGTGTTACTTCAAACTGTGTCAGATCTTAAAACTGGAATTCCACATTTTTAACATTAGTAACTTTAAACCCTTAAAAATGCACTTTGTGCAAAAGGGCCCGTGTGTAAATGAGAAAGACAAGTTGATTTGTCTTACTTCCTGAGTGTTCAGATGAAAACCAAAGGAAAGAAGGAAACATTGCATGAAGAAGTAGCTGCCGTCGCACGTGCGTAGGTAAAAACGGGTTCAGGACCGGAGCTGATGGGTGCGGTGCCGATCTGCCAGCAGGACAAGCGATTTTGTTTGTTTAGTAGTTTGTACAGAATGTGTTTACCTTTGAAATGTTTTTAAATTTTTGGCAGCTGAAGCTTCTGTTTCTTGCTTCTAATCCCAAGCATTTGAATATGATGTCATTTAAAGATAGGAGCCAAGATAAAACAGACATCTTTGGGATAAAAATTAGCCAGCTGCCAGGAAGTGGGGGTTTTGCAAAAAATAACTGAGTTGCTGTCACTTGCACAGCCTGGATACGTCTCTGCAAGTCATTTCATCATCTTTTCTGCATCTTTTGAGATGCCATCTATGCCTTCTTTGCAGAAAGCGGGGAAAGCCAACTTACAGTGACAAAGTCTAACATTGTTCATGATATTTGTGGTGCAAATGTTAGGGTTTTGTCAAAATCATATTAATTAAAAGCTTAGCATTTAATATCACTTTTATACTTTGTGGGAAATGAATGAGTTGTATTAGAAGTTGATAAAATGAATAAAGTGGCAGTGAAATTATGTGATATCTGGGGAAATACTTCAGAAACTATAAAATTCTTTAAAATTTTCTCAATACATATCCTATAATTAAAAGTAATTTTTCTATATGAATTAAGAGAGAAGACCAACACTGTAAATAGCACAAGCCTTGGGCTGTGATTTTAGTTTTGCTATTTTGTACTGCATCTGTCCCCATACCAGATTGAAAGGCATAGGTAAGATAAATCACTACCATAGAGTACCAACATAATAGAGTATAAGAAAAAATACTTCAATAAAAAGCATAAATAAACATTTCTAAAATGGAAGCATTGCGGATTATTGGATGTTGCATTAAATTACCTACAAAATAAGCAGAAAACTTCCCAATTTATTGACACAATTTCCAACATAAAAGATATTTTACTGTGCAATCCAGAAGTTTTACTCTGAAGTATTAGCCCAAGAGAAATGAAGACACACAAGTGAGTGGGTGAACATGCGCACATACCCACATACAAACTACTTGTAAGTGATTGTTTATAGAAGTATTATGCATAATAAGCTAGAACTGGAAACAGCACAAATGTTCATCAATAGATGGAGAGACAGACTATCTGTGGTATAGTCATAAAGTGGAACAATACTATTCAGCAATAGATAGGAATGAAGTACTGATACACATATATGTGGATAAAAGTCAGACTCAGAAGACTACAAACTACGATTTCATCTATATGAAGTTCTAGAACAGGCAATACTAATCTGTAGTGAGAGAAAGCAGATCAGTGTTTTCTGGGGGTTAAAATAGAGGATTAATTTCAAAGATGCACAAGGGAACATTTGGTGTGATGCAAATGTTTCATATCTTGATTATTATGATGGTGCTAGTTTCATGTATGTGTATGGCTAAATTGACATGGGTAATTCTCAGAGTTTTATAAATAGTTGGCTTTGTACTGTTCAATGAATTCAAAAGCCTATTTTTGGTCTAGAGCTGCATCATCTAATATAATAGATCATAACCACATGTGGCTATTTAATTTAAATGTTAACTAACTAAAATTTAAAATTTAGTTCCTGAGATGTCCTGGCTGCATTTTAATCATTCAATAGCCTTATGTGGCCAGTAGCCGTCACATAAGACAGTGCAAATATAAAACATTTCCAAAGTCGTAGC
The DNA here is from genome assembly GCA_963574435.1 of Cheirogaleus major. Lineage (NCBI taxonomy): Eukaryota > Metazoa > Chordata > Mammalia > Primates > Cheirogaleidae > Cheirogaleus > Cheirogaleus major. The sequence continues at coordinate 2,701 of CAUYPO010028712.1, forward strand.
AATTTCTACTGGAGAGCACTGGTCTACAATACAGATGAGGACTTTTCAAAATGTCTGGAGTTGTAACAGTGTCATCACTGGATTGTGGAATCCAAGCTCAATTCCTGTATGATGGCACTGTTGATGGCTGATTCCATCTTCTTCACAGATCTGGGTATTGATTCTAGGTGTGACTGTACAGAAAGTTAATCTCTAATCTCAAATATTTTAATTCTTTAACATTTTATTATCTAAATTTAGCACATAATCATTTCTTTATAATGATACATTTATCAATGCTGAGTCTGATTTGCTTCACTCTCATCTGTGAGACAACGGGGCTCTTGAGGAGGGGTAATTCCCCAAAGCCAAGGGCTGGTGTGCAGGACGAAGTGCACCACGGGTCCTCTGAGAGTTTGCAGTCACCCCCAGAGCCTTTCCCATTTTTAGGAGATGAGGCAGAAGATGCCAATTATGTTAACCACAGCGAGTGAAACAGAGCAGGAAATAAGTCATTACTTATTGAAAGAATGAATGAATGAATGATGAATTCCCATCACGTTGATTAAGGCTGTCTGATATACGTGACGATTTCCAAAGACGATCTTGACAAACTCTTTGTTAAAATCATGTGATAAAAATGTGGAAACTTTTCCAAGCTACCATGTTTCCTCGAAAATAAGACAGGGTCTTATATGTATTTTTCCTCAAGAAGACACCCTAGGGCTTATTTTCAAGGCATGTGTTTTTTTTTTGTTTTTTTTTTTTTAAGTACAGTACAACAATCTACACGTATTCAAATGTAGTTAAGTTGTCTTCTTCTGGAACATCATCATAACTCTCCAGACCTCAAATTCCATCCTGAATTTCTTGCGACTCTATTTCCTTTAGAACCATTGGCCCCAATCTCTCATGTGGAGCAACAGAGCTCTCATGGATGAGAAGGGCTGCCCGTCTTCTTTACGGCTCCGCGACGAAATGCATGGGTTGTACAGATACGCTGCGTAGCCATACCCATCACTAGGTCTTATCTTGGGGTAGGGCTTATATTGCACAAATGCTTAGAAATCCTGCTAGGGCTTATTTTATGGGTAGGTCTTATTTTCGGGGAAACACAGTAATAGGCACGTGCACACACACACACAGAGCTACATGAGACATATTTGTAAAGCTTTTATTATTATAGGAGACATGAGACTAGACACACTTCTAAAGGTGGAAGAAGAATATTATGTCTCCACTCTTATTTTCCCAGGAAAACTCTTATTCTTGAATTTAAACTGACTACCCAATCAATACTTAAAAATGTATAGTATTAAAATTCAAATGAACATGACTTCTGGCTTTTATGATTAGATAAAGATAATTGATAAAATCCAATCTTTAAAGAGTATGTTGAAACTGTAATGAAGTATTTCAACGTACATGACATTTTCCCAACTTGGTCATTCATCTTATCACATACGATGCATGTTGCTTGCAGGTGTCTTTGACAGTCTGTCAAATAAAAAAGTACATTTCTTTTATATGTTTTCTTAATGCTTAAGTTAATCTTGATGTGCTCCAAATTAGGAATCTTGAAAACATATAACTTCAAAAGAAAACATGACATTTTCAGGTTAGACTCAAGCTATTTGGAAAATGTTAGCTAAACCTCAATTATGCAGATCAAAGGGAAGCCAGCACCACATACACTTAAGATAGACAGCATATGAGAAATTTTATGGATGGACTGATAAATCTGTGGTTCATAAATATACTTTAAAAAATATTATCAAGTTTAAAAATGCAACTTCTTTGAACTATTTTTAATAAGTCTGTATTTTTCATCATTAAAGATATATATAATACATTTGGTAACTCAGTTCTACAGATATTTAACGAGCAACTATTTACTGCATGGCGTCATTCTAGGTTTTGAGGAAGGGGCCCACAAACAATAGATACAAATCTTTTCCAGGGGTGCCTGCACTTCAGCTGGCAAAGGCTGGGAGATAGTTTGGTTCTGGATGGTTAAAAATTGCTTATGATATAGTTTCATCAACTATCATATATTTTATAAATATAATATATTTTTAGATTTTTCACTTAATAGTTGGAGGGGAAATCAAAGGCACTGCTGTTTCTTATTAAAACAAGCAAATCTCTAAACAAGCTTCTAGGAAATTCAAATCCTATTAGAATTTTACTTGTTAAACTGAACTGTCTTTTGGATGCCCCCAGCCCAGCAGGAATGAGCCCAGGGAAGAGTCCACACTTCCATTTCTGCACAACATCAAACATCATCACATTTTATAACCTCAGAAACTGCTTTTTCATTTCTCACCAGTTTCATGGGCTGGCCCTGCTACTCCAGCGTGGGGAGCTGGAGGAAACTAAATTCCGTCCGGTAAATGCCATACCTGTGGGTATTGTAAGGTCATGTCTGTTGTGACATGATGAGAACAGAATAACCATAAAGAATTCCAGAGCTTTATCTTGGACACTGTGCAAACTTAATATTTAGTCTCCAATCACTGTTATTTCAAAAACCTCGGCATCTTATCATCCATGGGAATGTAGTCCCTTCACATCTGGACCGTAGTCTCCTGACGGCTGACAAGAATGAACTGCGACCATCACGTAGCACTTAATGGTACCCAAAAGGGGCTTTCAAGAGACAGGTTGACCTTTGGAAATATCACTGGCTTGTAACTTTTAAGATGTTTTAATCATACAGGTTTGTCCACAATGTACAAGGGCCGAAATATTGAGAACTGTCACCAGGCTGCTTCTGTTACTAGCACACCCAAAGTTGAGATGTGTAAGATGATGCAGGGAGACTGTCTATCTAAATAACAAGATTTCAAAACCTATAATTGACAGTTAGGCTTTATTATTAAAAGTTGTTTTCCAAATTTCCTGTTGTCGTATACATTCATTGTACTTTTATTAAGTTCAATGACATCTGACAGTCTTTTTAGAATATTTTGTCAGTAATAGTACAAAAATCCAAATTCTTGTCTAGATAACATTCATGCAGTAGAAATGAAGCCATCTACATTGCAGCACAGCACAACTCTCATCAAAGGTTTTCCCTGCTGCCATTGCTCTTTCATTCGGTAGCTCATACTCTTAACCCTTTGAAGACAAGGTCCGTGTTTGAAGAGGTAACCGTGTCTGACACAGTTGCAGGACAGAGCAGAACTCCTTGAAGTCTGTTCCCTCATCCAGGGGCATCAGCATCACCTGGGACTTTGGAAAGCCAAATTCCCAGGTCTTGACACAGATCAACTGAATTAGAAAATGTTTGAGCACAGCTATGTGTGTTTTCACAGCCCTACAGTTAGGATGACCCACCACACCGGTGATGCCTCTGCAGCTCACCTGTGAGATCCGCGAGACCAGGGCACTGAGAGAGCCTCAGGATACAGCGAGCCGCCCGGTGCTGGATTATCCGGGGCGACGCATCCCTACTTACTATTGCCCCCATCGCCAGGAATACTGAACTCACTGTCTCAAAAGCAACTGGTCGTATCTTCAGAGTTCTAAGCAATGTTAAAAAGCTTCTTCTTATCAGAAGCCCAAAATCTTTAAAACCCAAGTGTGGCTCTAGTCATTGTAGTTTCCATACTTATTAATACATGCTTAATTCTAAACAATATGTTCTTAGTTTTGGTTGAAAATGTTTACTAAATGCATGATTTTGTGCAAATTACCTTTCTTCTCTTTAACACAAACTCTCCTATTATCTCAAATTTCCTTTTAAAATGTGTCAGAAATTCACTCTATTAATTTGCAAATGAATCGTGGTCCTGACTCTTGACACATACATGGCCCTTGACAATAACAGCCCTGGTGCCTCCACAGAAAACATGGGATAGGGCGCGGCTGTGAAAGTCCCTGAGGACTAAATGAAGGTGTTAATGTCACATGGTGCCATCTGGTCAAGTGGTTTGCACCCTGATGACAGCTAGATGCTGTCTCCCATCTCCCCTCTCTTCCCTGGCTTCACTCCCATAATTTTCCCCCATTTCAGCCTAAAGATTTTTTTATTTTGTTTTTGAGCAAAGAGAAGCAAAGAGAGAGGTTAAGCACTGTTTCTTTATTTAATTTTTCAACATTTCTCAGTGGATCCAAAGAAAGCTTTAGAAAGGTTCATTTTACCTTCTTGCTGGTAATCTAAATTTCAAAAATCTCTCTTTAGCACTTATGGGAAGTAGAAACTCATTTTTACTTTATTATTTCTGATAGTTTTCTTACATCTCTACACTGTAATTTGTATCTGTTCTGGGTTAGGTGTGCTTATTTTCATAACATTTATATGTCTTTTAAAAATCAAAGAGAAATCCTGATGCCTGCATCAATGTGGATAGACCTCGAAGGCATTACGTGAAATAAGCCAGTTGAAAAAGGACCAATATTGTGCAATTGCACTTATATGAGGTACTTAAATAGTCAAATTCATAGAGACAGAGGGTAGCGTGGTGGATGCCAAGGGCTGGGTTTGAGGAGGGCCTGGGCAGGTAGTGTTTAATGGGTACAGAGTTTCAGTTTGGGAAGATAAAAAGGCTCTGGAGATGGCTGGTGTCAACAGTTGCACAACAGTGTGAACACACCTAATGCCACGGAACTATACACTTAAAGATGATTGAAATGGTCAATTTTATGTATATTTAATCACAATAAAATATATTTCAAAAAATAAAGAGAATATTGTTCATTTATTTAAGGTAAATGCCTGTGAAAATGTTCCTGTTAACTGAAGAAAATGATGAGGTTCATACATTTGGAAAGGGGAGCTTTATTTCTCATAAAAGGTCGTAGCCAGGAGGTGGCCTTTCTGACAGGCTGGAAAGCAGAGCCTGAACAGAAGCCAGGAAAACTTGCTTTGAGGGAGGGATGATGGGAGCAGGAATCTCTGCTGAGTGGGGTGGCCCAATATACATATTTAACAAGCTTTAGGAGAGGTTGTGAATATTTATGAAAGGAGAAATGTGCACATGCACAATCGGGCTTTATGTCCCTGTATGGGGTCCATGTTCAGAAAACGGAACCCTCTGGTGTCAGAGGTGAAGCAAGGACGAAAAAACCCTCTCTGCGCTCACTTTGCGGACTGGTTAAAACTACTCACTGGTTGCTGGTCTCTTACAGGGAAAGAATGGAAGGGGTGTAATGAGGTGTGCCTGACCTCCCATCCCATAATAACCGGGAACTCAGTTTTAGGCTTTCTCTGGGGTCCCCCTGTCCATTAGATGGTCCATTCAGTTCGTGGGGGGCTTAGGATTTTATTTTAGTTCACCCTCCAAAATTAATGCCACCTACAAGAAAAACTCTGCCTTTTAAGGAGAAAGTGCTATCAAATATTTTATACAAGTACCCCAAGTCACCTGGATGAACGACAAGCTGGTCAGGGTAGCTTCCTCCAATAGCTCCTATGCTTTGATTTTAAAGTGTCAATAAAACCCACATGTTTTATGAATGAAAGGAGAAAATATTTGCAAGTATTTAATCTAGTTTGTAGTTTTTATTCCTGTTACTATAAATAGAGAAACGTTAGGCTCCGATGAGAAAACTCCTGTGCTCACCTGTTTAATCGGTGGGCATTCCACCAGAGGTGAGGCTGCCTCCGGAACAGGCCAGCGCCACGGCCAGCTGAGTGATCTGACGTCTGAGCTCCCACTAGGTACTCACCGCTAGTCGTGGGCTTGACGCCTTTCAGTCAGCAGACTCTTCTCTGTTTATGTTATAGGCAAATGTTTTAAAACTTAAAATAATAATGTTCTAAAGAACTTACTGACATCAAAATCTTTAGAAGATGTACTGGTTTTACTTGTTCACAGGAGAATACACCAATACACCGTGGTACAAAGGAAGAATTAGCTAAAATCCAAATGGTGATTAAACTTTGGTGCTTTTCTAAAACCCAAGAGTGAGTGGGAAACTGGGAGAGCAGGTGGCCGGCCGCCTGGCAAGTCTACGCAGACGCCCTGCTCAGGGCACTGCCGCTCCCTCTGTGTGAGTGTTTCTTCACCAAGATTTTATTCTGCAGACTATAAATATGAATTTTATATAACAGAATAAAAGGAGCTACAAATACAAAACATCTCTATAACTGCAATAAATGCAAGTAATTTAAATATGTACCTTTCTGATAAAATATTTCACAGTTTAATAAGGAAAATTATTAAGTGACAAAGACTCTGTCTTTTGACCAAACTTGAGTCAGGCTCCTAGGAGTCCTTTCTGACTAGGTCTGATGTTGGGCTTTCCTGTTCATCCTCATATGATCCATGGAATTCAATTTGAGCAGGAATCCTCCTAAGTCAGATTAGAGAAAGTCCCCCACCCTTGGCATCTGACCACCCTGGACATCTTATCAGTTTGGCCTGCCTTCTGAAAGAATCCTGCTGAGTAGGGCTTGCGAGAACCCCTACCTCTGACGTTTCCTCTCAGCAATTTTCCACCCCTGCTCCTCAGCTGTGAACCCCACTTGTCCTTGTATTCAGAGTTCAGCTCAATCTCTCTCCTCCACACAAGACCCCACTGCAATGGTACCCCTTGAGTGAAGTCCACCTTATTATTTTTAGCAAGTGTCATGAATAATGTATTTTTTAAGTGTGCTGCCATGACTTGGATGGGGTCATATTCATCACTGGTCTACCGTTGGCCCTGGGAGTCTGCCCCCAAAACCCCAGGTGAGCACCTTCGATGCCTTTGCCTCCACTCCTGACTGAATGACCAGGGATCCACTGGTGGGTCTGACTCCTGAACCGGAGGGAGAGATTGGAGTCCTGCAACTCCGAGCATGTGTTCAGAAGCCAAATTTGAGTTCAGTCCTAGGCTTCTTTAGAAAACGATCTGCTGGGGCGGAGGTGTTTCCTCCTGGCTCTGTGTTTGGGGTGGGGATATCTGTAACCCTGACTCCTAGACCCGGCCTGGTCTGGAAAATCCTCCCGAGGAGGGAGTCTCCTGGCTGGAAGATTCTCCTGGCTGTCTGCAAGGCCTGTTCTCTCTGTTTGGTGCTGCTCCTCCTGTGGGAACTTCTCAGTCCCCTGAAACCCTTTCAGCTCCCTGCTGGCTGCACGTTCCTCCAGCTCTGCCTGCCTCATGGCTGGCTGGTGTGATTCGCACCTCCCCAGACCGGCTGCCCTAGGACTGCTCCATGTCCCTTGCCTCTTCCCTTTCTCCACTTTCCACTTTTCTCCCCTAAGTTCCTGAATCCTTTGCTATGTGCCCCCTGCAGCCGCTACCACTGCACCCCTCGTCCAACCCAGCCAGACCCTTCCCTCCCACCGCAACTCCTTCGTTCCACTGCGTCTCTTTAACCACCGTAGGTCCTTGTGCCCCACTGGGGACTGTCAAGGGGCCCAGGGATCCCCAGAAACAACCACCTGACACTGGAAAGATCAAAAAGACTAGCCAGAAACAGCCTGGATATTTACTAACCCCTTGCTCTGGCCTTCAGCAAGAACTCTGCGGGGGGGTCCAGCAGGACCCCCGCCCCGCGCAGTTTCCGCTCAGTACGCTCGTCTGCCCCCCGCACCCTGCTGCTGGGTTATTGGTCTCCGCTCCTCTCCGCATTTGGAGTCAAGCCAATCCCTCTCCTTGATACATAATACTGTTGTGTGATTCTAAATGTCTCAAAGTGGAGTCATTTAGCACAGGTGGCTCAGCCCACAGTGAGGTCGCAGACCCTCCGGTGATAAGCACACGTATGCCAGCCCGAGGTGACAAGATGACACCTGCCAAGGCCAGGCACACCTGAGACTGGACACGAAAGAGAAGCCGAAAGGCCGCTGAGTTAAGGGCTACGGATGCTCCCGCGGAGGGCCCTGAAAGCCGCAGAGAAACCGAGACACCTGCAGGAACCGCCCGTGGGACTCCGAGGCCTCTCGGCCGGGCCCGGGCCGTCGGCGTGCGGGGCGCCGCTGCTCACGCTGCGGGCGTGCTGACCGCGACTGCGCGGCGGCGGCTGCGTGCAGGCCTCGCAGCACACCGTGAAGCTGTGAAGGGTCATGACTTGTCATTTAACAGAAGGCATTGTTTAACTTGTATATTTATATCACATTTACATAATTATTTATCGAAAGAATAAAGCAAAACACTCTATCGCTTAGTTCTGATGACATCACTCTAATTGGAACCCATGTGTATAGAAAAAAAATTGAAAAAAACTGAGGATTTCTTAAAAAGTATTTATTAGAACAGTGAAGCAGGGATTGAAGTTGTGTTTCAAAAATAACAAGAAGCAAAATTCCTTAATACTATGTTATTTCCTTAGAACTGTAGGTACATGCACATCCAGTCTTCCAGGCCTCCGTGTGTTAATTCTCATCGCTTCTCCCAGGCCCGCAGCGGCTCCTGAAATCCCTGTGCTCTGAGTCCCTCTGGCGCGTGTCCAGGCAGGTGCTTCCTGACTGAGCCAGTGGTCCCAGCTCAGAACAGACAGGGATGCAAAAGCTGTGGGTGCGAGCCAAGTACTCAGCGCGCCCTTGCTGTGCTGAGACGGGCGAGATGGCGCACCAGGGCCTCCCAGAGCCACAGAGAAGGCTGTCCACTGTGGAAACGAGGGCACTTTGCAATCTCATTTCATATTCTACTCGCACGCCGCCTTTGCGTGCCTGCGTCACCACACTTAGCACATTGTTCCCATCTCATTAAATGTTGTTACATGCTCCCCCTTTTCTTAGTAGCAATTTACACAAAGTTTAATTTGTACCCTGCAATGTTGCATAACTTTGGAAGGGTTTTCAATCTACTATCTTTGTAATATTTTATTCTTTTCCTCAGGAGCTGGTCTTGAATAGCTGAAATGTTGCAAATTCTATTGTAAGATCCACATTCCCTACACCAATGTCTTCTTTCCGATTCTGTGAACTGTGTTCCTATCTTGCGTGACTCTCACCTGCATTGTTAAACCTAGTTGGCAGGCAGCCACCCGAAGTGTGTTCCCACCACAGGCTTCACATTAATTTGCTCAAACTGATGAGCTCTCTGTTCAGCCCTCCAGTCGCCCTGTTCTCCAGCCTAGCCCTCGGGCACTTGCCATCTTTCTAGTTGACACAGCATCCACCAGCCGCCCAAGGCAAGCCCAGAGCAACCTTTGATTCCTTTTCTTCAACACTCATAGGAATCACTTACAAAGTGCAGTAAACTGTATCTTTTTAACTAATTAAATGTGCCTCATTTTTTCTGATTAGTTCAGGCCCTAATCAAATCTTTCCTAGATCGTCAATACCCACAAAAGAGAAATTGATGGTCTTTTCCATGAACGGCATTGTAGATATCGGTTCTCCATGTGGGAGAACATGAAACTTAACTTCTACTTCACACTGTGCTCAATTAATAACTAATGTGTTAGTAATTAAGTCAAGAGGTACCATAACCTTAAATGTGAAAGATAAAACAATAATGCTTTCAGAAGAAAGCATAAAAGGATATTTTCATGATTTCACTGGTTTTAAATAAGACTGAAGAAGGACCCATTACAATAGGCTCCATTAAAATTAAGAAATTGTGTTCCTAAAAAAGTAGCATTGAAGGAGCACAAAAAGGCAGACCATAGCCTGAGGGATATGTTTGCAATATGGTGTTGTGCGATGGAAGATATCTAAATGGCCAGTAAGTGTAAGAAAAAGTGCTGAGCACAGCAGCTCCTGCGGAAATCCGGGTGACAAACGCGGAAGAGGGGACCCCACTCTGCACGGATCAGAAGCCTTAAAGCTCACCAGACTGTCGGCCAGGAACCTGCGTAAGGGTGGCAAGGCTGTAGGCAAGATCACAAGTGTTGACAAGGATGCAGCTTCCGCCGTGGCTGGTGCTGTATAACTAGATTAAACTATTTTAGAAAACTGAAATATTTGACCATATTTACTAAAGCTAAACAGTTGCCTCCTCTGTAACCTAACAATTTTATCCCTAAATTATATCCAAGAAAATAAATGTATATGTCCATCAAAACATATGTACAGAAATGTTTGTTGCAGCTTTATTGATAATAGCCAAACACTGGAAATAACCAAACTATCCACCAATGGAAAAAGTGATTAAATTCCTAGAGCAGTAAAAGAGAACTACTGCTACATGCAACATAGTTGGGTTTCACAGATCCGATATACAGCAACAGAAGCCAGATATCAAACAATACACACGGAGTTATTACACTTATGTGCCTTTCATGATCTGATACAAAGAATAGAAGAGAATAACAGAGTCAGAAAAGTGGTTATCTCTTTCATGCATGGAGAAGGGTATTGACGGCAGGTGCATCCTGCACAATTCTGAGTCCACAGGCGGCACCCACCTCAATGGTGGGTTCACTAGTGTATTCACATGTTAAAGGTCAACACATTGTACATTAAGATTTGTGCACTAAATTGTACGTATATTATATCTCAATAAAAATGTATAGCTATATATACATACAATTTTTTAAAAAATCCCTTCCTGCCTAAGTGCACATTCCCATTCTGTCACCAAAGAAATCTTTCTAAAATGCAAACCTCATCACGCTGGCCCCAGGTGTGTGTCCTTTGAATGTTCTCCATCGCTGCTTTTGGATAGAAGCCTTTCATGAATTGACCTTTGTCTAAACCTCTGCATTACCCTCTGCCTCACACCCCTTTAGAACCTAACACCCTGCTCTATCAAAACAATTGCAGGTCCTCTTCCTGCTCCCAAGTCTGTTTGTGTCTTTCCAAAGCCTAGAATGTCCTCAACCTCTTTGTTCCCAGCTGCATACGGTCTATTCATGCTCAGACTCAGCTCTGGTGCTGCCTTTTCTAGACAGACTCCATTCACCCTTCCCATTGCTGTCTAAACATGTAGGTAGGTGCCTATCTTTGACATCTTGTGACTGTCCAGGTTTTGACACCCATCACATACCATGGATCATGGTATACTGTGACTATTCAATCAATGTTCCAGGTTTTCAGTTCATATTATATTAGATAATATTTTGTAGATCTCTGTATCCATAAACCTTCCCACTTGGCTTGGCACATAGAGGACATGCAATAGATATTAATTTACATAAACAAATGAATGCATAATTAACAACTTTCTAACCTATTTCCCCATTTCTAATCTCTCCCTTCTCCAATTAATTTCTCATAGCTGTTCTAGTTAAGTTTCTAAAATCCATGATTGATTGTTACTGTATAGATCGTCCTGATGCTAAGAAACACTGCCACGTTTAGTTCATGTCCATAACCCAAGACCCTCTGTCTATCTCCTTCCCTCCAAGCTCCAACACGCCAGCTGATGTCCATCGTTCCCGGTGTCCAGACCAGGGCTCTCTGGGCTCCCGATGTAACCTTCACTTCAAGCATTCTCCTTCTTCTCTCCTTTCCTGGGCGCATCTCCAGGTATCTGTAGCCAGGCCCTTTTAGATTTTTGTACCTTGGCATGTTTTAATGACTGAAATAATGACATTATTAATAATGTTTTAATGAGTGAAATAATATAAAATTGGGCTAGGCCCTTGGTTGTTTATATGTGTTATCACTTGCTTTTTGTACAATACCCTTTGTTTTCACAGTAATCATTAACTACTAGCATACTGTTATTTTGTCAAGCAGTAGGAAACACCCCAAAGTTGCAAGAAAATTCTATGAGTTTGTTTTACAAAAGGAATAAATGCCTTTGAAAAAGTTAGCAGTTGAGGCTCAGAAGTCTGGTTGCTTAAGATGCCATCTGAGACTAAAAGAACACAGACTTCCCCCTCAAGCCTGTAAACAGAAAAAAAGTCAAACTCTGTAAATTAATTTAAAGAGGTTTGTTCTGAGCCAAATTTGAGGACCATGACCTGGAGCCATGCCCAAGAAACCCTGAGCAAGTGGACTCGCTGTGGCTGGGTTACAGTTGGGTTTTATACATTCCAGGGAGACAGGAATTACAGGTAAAGTCATAAATCAATACGTGGACGGTGTAGATTAGTTTGCCCAAAAAGGTGGGACATCTCAAAGGAGTGTCTTACAGGTTATAAGTGGGTTTAAAGTCTCTTTGACTTGTAATTTGTTAAAAAAATGAAGCTTTTGTCTGAAGGCTTGGAATGTTTTAAGATAAGGAGGTCTATTAATCAGAGACAAGCCACCAGACATAGATTTATTGTGTAAATTGAGGACCTGCAGGTTTGTCCTGCTTACCCTCAGGCCTGTCAATGAATTACAAAGGATGTGTCCAAGAAGGGAGGGGGCATGATGAGGCAAGTCTGAATTCGCTCTCTTGCCCAGCAGCTCAGATTTAGGGTATCCTCTTGGCCAGGAGGGGGTCCACTCAGTCAGCAGGTAAGGGAAGAGCCTTAAGATTTTATTTTAGTTTGCAGGCCCCTGGGACTCCCTCTCTCACTGGCCACATAAAACCTCCCCACCCTATGTCTGTGTCAAGATAGATCTGAGAGATTTGCTCTCCTGTCTTCTCTCTTTGCCCAAATCTCACAATCCTTTCTCTATCTCACAATCCTTTCTCTATCTCCAAGCCCCAGTGTTGGTTTGACTTTAGACTCACAAGCCTAAATTGGGGGTTCAACAACATATCCAGGTCCTGCCCAGTCTCCGTGCAGGACGGCCTCTCCTTGCTCCCCTGCAGCACTGAATGGGCTGTCTCTGTGGTTACTAGCCTGACTGCGGCAGTGTAAGTAATGAAATGCCTGACCCTTCATACTAGCCTGGAGTCCGCTTTAAAGGCAGGGTCCCTGACTATTGCACTTTGTGTTACCTGTGTCACTTGCTGAGTCCTGCATGGAACAGCACATGGAGCATAGAGTGGAGCAGGAGCTATAGCACTTCACAGGATTTTCTCATGTAGTTTTCCAGTAATAGCACCAGTGGAGGCAGAATGGTTATTTTCCCAAGGAGAGAGTAAAAGCTGAATGCTAAATCTCCACAGGCAAAACCTGACTCAGAGAAGTGACCTACAGATGCCTATGGCTGTTAGGCAATGGCACATCTCTCCAGTAAACAAGTTGGCTCATTTGGGACGTGATAATGATGTTCACCGCACTTTATGCTCTTTCAGATCTTCAAAGCATCTCACAAATGCTAATTAATTTCCCAGCATCCCTGCCAGGTAGGTGTCAGTGCTGCATGTCACTTCATGCAGTGAACTATGGTGGGCCATAATTAGCCTAAGTTTGCAGAACACACGTGCAGGAGGTGGCAGCAGGTGTAGGCCACTGATGATGGTATAGCATGTAGAGAAACAGAGGATTCTTTTTTAAAATGTATTTTTAACTAGTGGTCTTACACTTCTTATAATGAAATTAGAAAGTACTCTGATGTCAGGAAGACAATTATGGTAAGAAAAGGAAGTGTCTTATTTAATTGAAGTGTTAATAAAGATGCTTGCAACACTATATTACTTTTTATTTTATCATCTTATCTTTTTTCTTTGATGCTTTCCAATAGTCTCAGTGCAGACTGTTGTCTGCCACAGGAATATGGCCGCACAGCCAACGCTGATCCAAATGTCTCAGACGGTCTGTACACAGATCAAAGCTGTAATTTTCATTTGTTTATCCAAAACAAGTCTTGCTAATATCAGGAGACTTGATTTTTTTTAAACACTTTTTTCTCCAGTAAGCCTAATTTTTATTTTATAAGGTAGGGAAATTTTTAACCTGTAAGCAATTGACCAGTTCCTGCTTACACAAATGCCCTGGCTGTTCTCCCCGTCCTTCCTGGCAGATTCACCACATTTATCTCCAGTTGGGATAACATACCAAAGACTAGATTGGGGGCCGTTCCTATCACCTGTCCTCTCCATGACGTACCACTCCAGCTTCTCGGCCATGGAAGCCTCCCACATGCCACCGTCCAGCTGCAGTTGGGGTGGCCTGTCCCGAGCTGCCCGCGGGCACAGACTGATGCCCACACACTCCCACAACCCGTTATTCCCATGCTCAGCGGAGGCCGCAATACTGAAGCAGACTCAAACACTGTCAGGCGAAAAATCACGTCAGATTATTGATTTCACTTTTCTTTTTCCTGAGCAACAGAAAAGAAAAGCTGAGGATCGTGGGAGGTTTCTTATAGAACAATTGGCTTTAGTTCATGCCTCAGCCCCAGAGAGCACTGATCAATTTAACTGAAAAATTTTGGCTGAATTCAATAGATGTGAAAAATGTAGTAAGATTGCTTTGGATTTTTTTCAAAAGGGCCTAGAATACTGAGAAACACACCAGTCTATCAAAGAGACTGTCATTGCAAGGCAGGAAAGGTCATTATGTATTCTACTTGTGGCCTTATCTCTCTAACAAGAAAGAGATTATAAAATGAAACACTTTCAAATCAGATTTTGCTGTGTCCTTGATTTTTAAAGCCCCAGGAGCAATGTAGCAAACTTCCCAAATTTAGTTGAAGCCGTCAAAACTAATAATTTAAGTAGTAAATATATGTGATAGCTATTTATTCCCATACTCACTGTCCTAAGTCTCCTGCTTCCAAACTTATTTGTGTGTAAATGTTACAGCAATTGTTACAGCGAGTGGTCCAGGGGACAAACCCAGTGGCACACAGAGAGTTGGAGAAACAAAGTTTTTTTCCCCAAAAGGCTCAGAGGGGTCTTGAGAGGGAAGAACCCCCACCCCAGGGCCCCATGGCTGAACTCACTGTAGATTGGATACTTTTTGAATCCCACTGCTGATTGGATGTTAAAGCTTGTCGCTGATTGGATGCTAAAACTTGTTGCTGATTGGATGTTAAAGCTTGTTGCTGATTGGATGTTAAAGCTTGTTGCTGTTTGGACGCTTTTTGAATCCCACCAAGGGTATAAAACTGGAGGAGAACAAGGAAGCAGGGCTCAGAATTTGGTGGCATGCCCCTTTGAGCCCACCGGCGGAATAAAGACTGATTTTCCAATTCTATGTGTGCCACTCAGTTCTTTCCCCGGTCAGTCGCTGTAACACTAGCTGTAACACTTGTCAGAACATTTTGGTTCCCTGACCAGGAAAGCCGACCGCGCTGGCCCCTTGAAGCCACAGGATCCAAGTCGAGCACTGCAGATGGCAGGACCTCTACGATTGAGACGAAGTGGCACCGAACCACCATTTGCAGGAATCTTCACTCCTCAGGAGCTCCCGCCGGCCACAGGGCCTTGGACTCACCCAGACACTCCGGAGGAAAGGACCAGTCAGACCAAGGCCAGAACGTCAGATAAGGTAGGGTCCCGGAACCCGCCCAGGATAGGCCTGTCAGCAAGACGGAAGAGGAGCTGATCACCTCCTAAGGGATAGGCCCATCAGCGAGACAGAAGAAGAGCTTGACCTCCTAAGGATAGGAACCCCCCAGGGGAGGGAATGTGTAACCTCTATGTGAATGTGTGAGTGGAAGGAACTCAGTGAATGCTTGCGGTCATTGTGTCTGTGGCCCCACGGCTTTGGCTACGGGGTTTGAGTGGGTCCTAACCTGCGGTTCTGTGGTGACGTCATACGGCATAACAGCGATTCACTCCCCGTGATAGGGAGTGACTGGGCCCAGGCTCTATATGGGTACGCCTTAGCCAAGATGCGCCTAAGTTCCTGCAAGAGATGCAACCAGGCGGACACCTGAGAGAAGCCCCTACCGCTTGTCTGTCTTGTGACGAAAGAGAAAGGGGAGGAGACAGAGCAGGGACCAGAGTCTGGGCAGGGACAAGGTTCAGAAAAGGAGTGTTGTCGGTGGTGTAGGGAATGGGAGTGCAGGTTAAACCAGTTAAAACATGGGAGGGTCCGAATCCAAGCCAACAGTTCTAAGGTGCATGCTGATAAATTTCATACGTTCAGTATGGAGAGTGGTGACTGGGATTCCAGGTCACCCAGATCAACTCTCATACATAGATTCATGGCTGGAGATCACCCAAACTATGCCCCCTTGGGTTCGGTTCGGCGCTGACGAGGGACAGAGTAGGGTTCTAGCAGCTTAGAGGGTCCGAGATCTCAAGGCAAAACCCATACATCAAAGAGACCCGATCGAGGACCCACCACCACCTTACAACCCACAGTCACACCACCCTCCTAGGCATCCCCGACTGCACCCGCTCGTCCGCCGGTTGCGGTCTGCCCAACCCCTTCCCCAGGCCTTCCAGATGCCTCTGCGTGAAATGCGAGGTCTGCCGCAAGTTCGGGATGATGGAACCATCCAGCTGGGGCAACCTGCCCTGTATTATGAGCCTTTCTCCACCACCGGCCTGTTGAATTGGAAACACCATACCTTGTCCTACTCGGAGAAACCGCAGGACATCATTGACCTCTCGGAATCTATCTTCCAGACTCACTGTCCCATGTGGGAAGATTGCCAGCAACTCCTACTGACCCTCTTCAGTACCAAAGAACGGCGTCGGGTCATGACTGGAACTCGGAAGTGGCTGCAGGAACGGGCGCCAGTGGGCACCCTGGATGTGGAACAATGGGCATCACGAGTGGTACCCGAGACCAACCCAGAGTGGGATTTCAACTCACCAGAAGGACAAGCAGCACTGGAGTGGTACCGAGAGGCTCTTCTCCAAGGAGTGCGGGAAGGGGCCAAAAAGCCAACCAACATGAACAAGGTTGCCCTAATTACCCAGAAACCAGAGGAGTCACCCTATGACTTCTACGAGCGCCTCTGTGAAGCATACCGAATATACACACCTCTTGACCCGGAGGCAGCAGAAAACCAGAGGATGGGGAATGCAGCATTCATCAGGCAATCAGCCTCCGACATCCGGAGGAAGCTGCAGAAACTTGAAGGATTTGTAGGAATGAGCATCACACAGTTAATGGAGGTGGCCCACAAGGTGTACGTCAACTGGGACCAGATCGCTCGAAGGGAGAAAGATCAGAGGATGAAGAAAAAGGCCGCTCTCCTGGCTGCTGCCCTCAGCAGACTCGACCCGTCCAAG
>CAUYPO010028713.1:0-28422 GCA_963574435.1 Cheirogaleus major
GTGGCTCACGCCTGTAATTCTAGCACTCTGGGAGGCCGAGGCGGCCACATCGCTCAAGGTCAGGAGTTCGAAACCAGCCTGAGCAAGAGTGAGACCCCGTCTCTACTAAAAATAGAAAGAAATTAATTGACCAACTAAAAAAATATATATACAAAAAATTAGCTGGGCATGGTGGCGCATGCCTGTAGTCCCAGCTACTTGGGAGGCTGAGGCAGTAGGATCACTTGAGCCCAGGAGATTGAGGTTGCTGTGAGCCAGGCTGACGCCACGGCACTCACTCTAGCCTGGACAACAAAGTGAGACTCTGTCTCAAAATAAATAAATAAATAAATAAATAAAAAATGTGCAACTGGACCTTCCTTTTCCTATTTAAGGTACATAAGTCGAGGTTGTTCTGGCAGCAGGTACTATAAGGAAGAAAAATATCAGTAATGAAACAAATTGAGTCTATTTGAGTTTTTTTAAATTTTAAAACAGACCATCTTTGTGGGCCCTTGCATTCCTGAGGTACATGGAAAATAGAAATGGCCCCTAGACTCTGCATGTCTAAAATGTTATAATTATCAAAGGGGAATTTCTGAATAAAGCTTCAATCATATACTGAGCACCAAGAATGTGAAAGTGTTTTACCAGTGCAGCATGTTGCTTCATGTGTGTTATTTCATTTGATTTTCCCAAGTTCATGATGAAGGCCTGAGAGACCAGTGCGAGTCTTATGTAATAAACAGAGACAACAATAAGCGCCCTATGACTTAACTCAAAATCATAGAATTAATAACATGGGACACCAGGATAATAATTCAGGCTCTCTTATTCCGTCTTTTAGGACTTGTTACCATGTCAAGTTGGCTTCCCCGAGATTTTTTTGAAACTAGCGAGGAGGAGGAGAAATGCAAAAAAATAACTCATGCAAAGTATTATATAACAACAGTCAATAAAAGCCAAAGTAAGTCACAAGAAAAAAAAAATTGGTGGAAGGCTGAAATGGTGAGGGAAGAATTCGCAGAGGATATAGGACATGAGCTGAAGCTTAAAAATGTATGGAATAAATTATAGTTGGAGAGAAGTAGGTAATTCCAGCATATGAGAATATAATTAGAGGGGTTTTTGAGGTGGAAGGGAATGGTTTGGGCCAGTCTGGCTATAAAGAACAACTTATAGGAGAATAATCTGACAAAGGTGACACGAAGTTAGATGGGACAGGCTAGGAATGTGGATTCTGCCTTGTAGAAATGAAAAGTCACTAAGAGTTTTGAACAGGGTAAAGGTGTGAGATCTATAAAACATTCTAATCCATCAAAGTCCTCATTCTTCTTCTCTGGAAACTCCATGATTCTATGGCCTGTGAACCAGGGCAGAGAAGGAACCAGAAGTGTGGGCAGCACCCGGACGTTTCCTCGTCAAGTCCCACAAAAGGAGAAGAGGTTGTGAACTGAGGTGGGGCTGGTAGGAAGGGAAGGAAGGGAGGAGGGACAATGTGCACTGAGAAGGGTTTGGTAATGATCCATATGTGAGGCAAGGTGGTTGACATCACTGTTGCCCTCATTCCAGTCTCTGCTCTGCCACTAATTATCTGGTGTGACTTTGGATAAGTCAATTCAGCTCCAAGAAAGGTTTTAGGAGACATCAGTAATCCCTGGGATTCCTTATTCCACTAAATTTCCTTTTAGCAACATCTCTTTAACCATGACATCCTCACTTGGCTAAATGTGAAATTATTTTGGTTAAAATGAGAAGATTCAAGTTCTTGTTAATAACTAACTACATAACAGCCCATGTTTGGAGGCAGCACTCTTTGCCACATCTCACAATATTATGAGTTGCTACCTTTCTCTCCCTGGTCTGTCGCCAGCATCTCCTGGTCCCTTTCCTCTCTCACCAACCTCAACTTCGTGCTGATCAGCTTAGCCTCTCCGCCCTCTTCCACTCCATTCTCTTATACCTTGTTCCTCTTGCCGCTTACCTACCAAGACTTCGTTCTTGCATCAGTCACATGTTCCAACTTCTCTGCTTCTGAACACAGAAGAAAAAAGCTCCCAATGACAAAAACTGAATAATGTGTCTACAAAGTCATGGTCTACACCTGAAAAGGGTCCTCAGCCTTGCCAATGTCTCTGGCCTGATGCCGGTCAGCTCCCTTTCCCCTAAATAACAATTCCAGATTCTGTCTCTTCCACTTACAAACTCAGCATTCCACTCCCATCCACCTCCTGAAACCTTCCCTTTCCATTTCTGTCGTGCACCCTGTCCTGGTTCTGCTCCCTGACTCTCCTCTCATCCCCTAGCTCCTCTGTCTGCGCTATCTCCAAATGCGGGTGTTTTGTCCTCAATGTGTTACCCTAGCCCTTGCATGAGCTCCTCTACTCCCATTGCTTTAAATACCATATCGGTGTTGTCATGGCTGAACAGGGTCCCTCCCAAAATGCGTGTCCTTCCTGGAATCTAGACTGGGAGCTTACTAGGAAATGGGGTCTTTGAAGATGTAGTTACGAAGAGGTCCTATGGAGTAGGATGAGCCATAAATCCAATGCGAGTCGTGTCCCTATAAGAGCAGAAGAGACACAGAGACAGGTGCAGGGAGAACAGCTTGTGAGGACAGAGGCAGAAACTGGAATGATATGTCTACAAGCCAAGGGACTGCACGGACCATGTGCCACCACCAGAAACTAGGACAGCAACTCAGAGCTGACTCTCTACAGATTCTTAAAATGCTTTGGACTCTGCAAGGCTCCCTGTCGGTTAAGAGCTATGCTCTGTGCTTACTGTGGCGTGCAGGGCTCCCCTACGTCCCACGTGTGCTGATTCGCCCTGTGCCTTTGCTCATGTGGTCATTCCCTGAGTCCGGGAAGCCCTTTCCCTCTCAGATTTTCTCAGCATCACCTCCCCCAGGAAGCCTGACTGGATACGTCACTCACTCCCTCTCCTTCCCTGTACCCCACCCCTGACTGGGTGGCATAATTCCTCTCTGCACTTGTAATTCTTTTAGAAGAGCACACGTTTTGCACTCGCCATATTGTATTATAATTTTTTTATTTACACATCTGTTCCTCCCTAGACTATGGGCTCCATCAGGATAGGAAAGGGGGCCCCGGTTATCCTTGTGTCTCTGGCATGTAGCACAGTTGTGCCGGGACATCATAGGTTCTCAGTGTTTGTTGAGTGAGTGAATGAATGAATGAATGAATGAGGGTCCACCTTCTTCACCAGTCACAATCCATGTTTCTTTTTGATCAGTTGAATAATAAATCTTTCCACTCACATGTTTCTCTTTCTACCATTTTTGCCCGTCTGAGTACCAAAGACTATGGCAGGTTAGGACAAAGTTCAACCTGTGGATTTAATTCCTTCTAGTTTTGTTCTATTTCCAACACCCAGCTCTCACCCCAACAATGGCCGGCTGAGGTAAGTTGAATGGTGAACCACCCCCAAAAAAAGATATGTCCATCTCCTAGAACTGTGAATGTGACCTTATTTGGAAAAAAAAGAATTAAGTTTCTCACGATGAGATCAGAGATGAGTCAAGATCCCGGAGCATCTGAGTGGGACCTACACCCAATGACAAATGTCTTTATAGGAGACACACAGAGGACAGACGCATGGAGGAGAAGCCAGGTGAAGGCGGCAGCAGAGACTGGAGTGAGGTAGGATCAAGCCAACGAACGCCGGGGCCACAGGAAGCTGTAAGACGCAAAGAAAGACCCTCCTCTAGAGTCTCTGGAGGGAGCATGGTCCAGATGACACCTTGACTTTAAACTTGTGGCCTCCAAAACTGTGAAAGCAAAGTATCTACTGTCTAAACCCACCTGCCCTGGGGTAATTGGTGACGGCAGCCCTAGGAGACTAATGCTCTGGCCACCTTAGGACTGCAGGACACTGTCCACAAGGAATCATCAGAGGACACAGGGGATTCCAGGGTGTCCCCGTTCCTGGAAAAACAATTCTATGCAAACATTGAGTCAATAATAAAAATAAGCTATTTTTTTATTATTACAACAAGAACAATTTAAGACTTACTGAACTCTCACCAAGCGCCAGATAGGGTCCTAATCGTTGCACACTCAGTCACTCATTTAATCTGCAAGATAGCTACTGTTATCTCTGGTTTGCAGACAAGCAAACGGAGCACAGGGTGATTCTCCCACTTGCCCGGGTTCTCATAGAAATGAGCAGCGGAGCGCCACTCGGCCACGTCTTTGACTATCGCGTAAGAAATGCAGAAGTGGCAACATTTGCTCTGAGTCCGAGCGCCCGGTGCTGGTCCCAGATGTCCTTGTGCAGGTCGTCCGACCTCTCTGAGCCGGACCAAAGCTCTGGCCCATCTCCCCGACTCTGACACTCGAGGCTCTCCCAGATCTGTTCTGGTTCTGAAATGTTATGATTTTTCCTGAGAACGGTGATTTTCTTTCACATCTGCACACTGTACCTCTGCCAGACCCAGACACCTGGTCTGCTTCACCACTCAGTCAGGGAAAACGACCAGGAACGTGACCGAATCGGCACATTCCCCGAGCCATACTGAGGGGCGGTGAGACATGCACCTCATATTTTAAAATGTCCCCTCCCCCTGCAGCCAGACGGGCCCCAGGGCTGCCAGGAAACCAAGCTGCCTCTCTTTCTTATATTTAAATTTAATTTAACTGTGGTGTTACCCTGCATGTCAACAGTTCAGGACAAATTGATGGATTCTGGTTTAACTATTTAGCTGTGCCAGTGGTAATGTGTTCAATCATGCACTAAATTAAAAACGACACTTGGAAATATGTATATCCTGGACCTCAGTTCGGTGCACCAAACGGGAAAAAGATTTCAAATGCTGTCTAGTGGGGGATTACCGGCGAAGAAGCATGAATCTCATTACTGCAGGCTGCACAGAACACATTTGCAAAGCTCCGTTTAGAAGCTCTGACGGAGGCAACCTGGTTATCTGGCTGGATAAACATGACATTTCCTTTCCGTAAGAGAAACCCCAGCTGCTGCCAAAGCAAAGATGTTGTCTTTGCTTTGCAACCTCCTCGCACTCACCTTGACTCCGGGGCACCCACGCTGGGCTCATGAGTCACCTGTGCCAGCCGTCCTCACCTCCCAGGGCCACAGTCCGACCTTCACACAGACATGAATGAACTCACTCACAAACATAAATAACTGGAAAATTATAATAGCCACCATATATTAAGTACCTACTATGTGCTGGCCACTTTGCAAGGCACTTCGTACTACATCTTACTTGACAACCCTATCGAGGACTTGTTGTCATTCCATTTTGGTATATATAGAAATTGAAGCTCAGAGAGGGTAAGCACATTTTTCCAGGTCACACAGCAACGAATGTCAGGGCCAAGATTCCAAGCCAGGCTTGTATAATTTCCAAAGCTTGGGCTCTTACCCGTGGCAGCACTGCCACCTGAACTACCACGCCTGAAAATGCCCAGTTAATTTCCATTCACCTTTCATACTCATCCATGCACTCAAATGAGCCTAGGGTACATCCTAGGTTAATAGAGCATTTGCTTAGGATTCTGCTGCTCTATTTGGTGTTCCCCGTCCCTCTGTAGGCAGGCAAGTCCTCTGCTCCTAGACTGTGGACTCCTTAGGGGCAGGGACCAGACTTCTTTGTCTCAAAGACCCCACGCTTAGCCTGGTGCCCTGCCTCCAGCAGGTGCACGTGGCCATTTGTCGTGCTGCACTGAACTGGGTGCTGGGGAAAGAAGGGAGCGAGGAGGAGAGATACCAGCTAGGACCAGAGAGGGGGTGGGCAGAGGACTTGCCCATTGGAGGAACACAGTCATCTGAAATTTTTTTTTTTTTTTGAGACAGAGTCTCACTCTGTTGCCTGGGCTAGAGTGCCGTGGCGTCAGCCTAGCTCACAGCAACCTCAAACTCCTGGGCCCAAGCAATCCTCCTGCCTCAGCTTCCCAAGTAGCTGAGACTACAGGCATGCGCCACCATGCCCAGCTAATTTTTTCTATATATTTTTAGTTGTCCAGCTAATTTCTTTCTATTTTTTTTAGTAGTGAGGGGGTCTTGCTCTTGCTCAGGCTGGTCTCAAACTCCTAACCTTGAGCAATCCGCCCACCTCAGCCTCCCAGAGTGCTAGGATTACAGGCATGAGCCATAGCGCTGGGCCAGTCATCTGCAATTTAATGGTGGAAGAGGACAAGCACATCCTTCTCCCTGGCACAGGAACAGAAATGCATTTTCCCTGAGGGGCCGAGTCATTCTTACCATAAATACAGCAACCTTCAAATTCTTTCATCTTCCCCAAATGTAACTTCAGATCACTTTGATTCTGAATCACAAAAGAAAGCCCAACAGTGAAATTTTTCCATGCTGAGAGTACACACTTGGGTAACTAAGGAAGCAAGACAGAATGTAGAAAAAGAAGATAAATGATCTAAAACCAGACCGCCGTTGTCTGGCGGGTGACCGCACTGCCTCGTGCTGCCACAGGCGCTACCGTAGCGATGGCAAAATGCAAATAAACCTCATTGTTTCATGGAAAGTCCAATCACATCACCGAATTAAGTCCACTGTTCCTGAAACAATGGCATCTTCTAGGAAATGAACACAGATCAAGTCAAGGACGCTCCCTATTCACCTGACTCCACTTCTACGCATGTGTCGCCTGGTTTCTAGGCTCCATCCCACTTCGATCTCCTAGAGACAGACTGGCAATTTCTCCTCTGAACAGAAACTCTGCGGCCACCCAGCTTTGCATTTCTTCAGCACGTGCTCTACTGAGAAACGTCCATCAGCAGGAGTTTTACTGTGACCAGACCTTGCGGAGTTCTGGGTCAAGTTGGCACAGGCCAGGAGGGGACGAGAGCAGGAGGCGGCTGGATTAACCTGGTTTCAGTGCTTGGCTCCTGAGTGTGTTTGCGTCTGTTGTCTTAATGGGCCGTGAGAGCTGCCAGGTTGTCTGGCAGAACCTGCCGTCAAGGTCGGGGGACACAGGCAGGCAGCCCGAGGGAGCCTGCAGCCTGGACGCTCGGCGGCCACTCTTGGTCGTGGCCACCCCACACTGCCAGGCAGGTCTACCTGGAAGCCTTTGGTTTCTCCAGTTGCCCTTTATATTTTAAAGATAAAGGGACTATTCAACACAAGCTGGGTTTGGTTAATCATAACCAAGATGAAACATTTTCATCAGCCTCATTTCCCTGGGGTCATTTTTAGTGTCTTCATTCATTGTGGGAAGGCGGGCTCTTCCCACACAATGACCATCATGCAAGGCAGCCTTGGTGAGCGTCCCTGACCCTAACAGGGGTTCTGTCCAATCAACTTGAAATTGCACCTTCTTGGCCTCCTAAAGAAAAGTTGCAGCTGTTATACGTTTTTAAAAAATAGCTATTATTTGTTGAATATTAACTGCATTCCATACTTTCTGGTAAATACTTTACATAGGTCTGTCATTGTCCCCATAGTACAGATGAGAAAACTGAGGAGGTTGGCCAGGATGACCCAGCTATAAATGGAAGAGCAGGGCTGGGACTCAAACCCAAGCCATGTGATTCCACCATCCATCCTTGCTAGCTCCTGGAAGGAAAATAGGTTCTAATCTCAGGAACCAAATAAAGTGACGCAAGGTCTGAAATGTGAGTGCTGTTCCAAGTTGTATTTTTCTGTGCTGCTAACGTCTACCCTCTTCCACTATTAAAATCCTTGGGTGCTTTTCAGAAAAAATGATAATCACTGTACCTTTAGTACACATTGAATAAGAAAAGGCAAAGGGCTACTATGAATTTAATAATGTTTACAAACAAGTTTATTACAATAAAACTCATGAACATTATATATGTGTGTATGTCTTATCATACAGGCAACACATAATTCTTAGAGCACATAGGGATTCTTAGACCCCGTGCATCCATCTAGAAATCCACAGCCAACGTTAATTTCTGTCTCTGCTCCTTGTCTCACGGGTGGGTGCCCAAAGTAGGTAAAGACGGATAAGAATTCTGGCTTAAAAATAACAGCACAACATTTAATGCTTAAATAAAGGGGGGAATTTAAGGAGACACTGAACTTGCCATCAATGTTCTCTTTTTCTTAGGGTGTGCAAAGGGTAAAACGTTACTTGCGTAGGAGAGGAAGAAGCCCTTTAAAGAGTTTCTAGAGCCTTGAAGAAAGGACCTGCTGATTGAAATGAACTTTTTTCCCATAAGAGGGCAGAATGCCCAGGACTGCCCACTGGGGTCTCAACAGGATTCTGGGGTGCATCGTTTTGCTTTGTTGTCTTTTGCCGGGATACCAAGAACTTGGCTAGAGCGCTTGGTAGGTCACCCTCCTGATGCCCCTGCACTCAGCGAAAGGACCCCAAGTCAGTCATTCCTTCCTTTGGATCCCATTAGCCATAGATCAGCTCTAACAGAAAGGGAGCTTCTTTCAAAACCACCGTTACTCTCTCCATGGAGTTATTTTGTTTTCAGAGTTTCTTGGTCTCAGATGGCTGTTGGAGAGCTGGGCGATCTGCCACCGTGATGCTGCCTGATCACAAACACACGACAAGATCTGGTGTCCTCACCCCTGTCAGATATTTTGACTTCTCTTATTCTTGGGATGAGTTCTGAATAATTCCTGGCATCAAAGGAATAACTACCCTCCACGCAATCCCGGAGTTATAGGGAGGCTCCCAAAGGAAGAACTGCCCCTCCCCTGGATGTGTTTATTCTGATATCAATATGGGCAAGGGAGTTCATACTGAATTTGTGTGATTAGAGGCCTAGACTTTAAATCCATATCACTGCCACTGCCGTTTACCCCAGACAGGGCAGGCTAACAAAGGACTGCTGGTGTGTGCAATACGGCAGGTGTCCCTGCGGGGCCCATGTGTGGACGCGTCTGTGTTTGGACAGGGTTTGCTCCACAGGGCCTGGCGCTCCAGTCCACATGCCGTGGTGCCGACTCAAAGAACCGTATCTGCCAGACAGGCATCTGCGAGGGATTTCTGGGCCCATCCGTTCTGAACCCCAATGCTCTCCCAGCAGAAGCGCCACTCAGTCCCCGAACTCTGCCTCGGCAACGGAACCAGAGTCCCGATCCGGTTTTGACCTGCGAGGCATCGTCTACAAGGGGAGCAGGAAAGCCTCGGACGGCCCAGGAACGGACACTGATTCCCGCTGATTCTACTAAGTGCTTTTCTCCAAATGGGTTTTACGGCAGCCCTGAGTCGCCCATCTTCCAACTCTCTGTGAGACTAACAACATTTTGATTTGTTTTTTATTTGGGAAAGTCTTGTTAGGTTCATCTGAGTGGGCGTCCCCTGGTCCCCCCGTTCCCAGAGTCAAGCTGATGACAGAGTGGTCACAGACACAGAGCAATTTTATACAGTTTATCGCATAAGAGAAAGAATGAAAGTAAAGAAGGAAGCCACCCAAAGGGAAAATGTATTCCACGCAGCAGAAGAAGTCACACTCCATGAGCGGAGAAAGACACCGAATTCTGAGCACACGTTACCTTTTATAAGCTCACGAGTTTGTCCCGCCTTCCCCCTGGCGGGATTGGTTGTTGTTTCCTGCCCTTTGGGGTGATTGACAGGTTGGGGTTATAGAACAGGTTCCGCAACTGGTTATGTACCAGGTTCCCTTTCTGCGCATGTGTCCTCCCCAGAATCCCTCATGAAGCTCCACCCATGTTATGCTAATTAGATGATAATAAGTTCCAGGTCAGTTAAAGGTTACTAGGAACTTTTTACCAAGTATGTTCCCACCAGGGAACCATTCCTAGCTGCAATTGGGTTCCTAGCTATAATTCAGTTCTCGCTCTCTGCCCTTAGCCACTTCCTTGCCACTGTTGACCCTCCGCCAGACCTGACAGTCTGAGACTGAGATTTTAAGCCACCTGAGTTTCAACAAGTCACCGAGCAAAGCCACACATACGACTGGCATTTCTTTACCCTCTTCTGCTCAACATTACTGGGGGACAAGGAAAAGACTTGTCATTGGACCCACAACTTTCCAAAAAATTGAGACTGATTTGAAAGTTTGTTTAGAAATCAAGGAAAGGGCAGGGGTCAACCTGGCTTTGGATACTGGATATGGGATACTAGTTGTCAGCATGTGGTCTACTCGTGCAACCATCCACGTTGGTGGAAAGAAGAACGGCCCAGGTGGAAATTTTAGTGGTTACTCCTCACTCAAATGTGGAAAGCAGGTCAGAGATTGAGCCCATGCAACTCATATTAAGATCTTTTCTCCCCCCCCCAACCCCTTTATCCTTCACTGGCTCCCAAATCTCCCAAGACTTGTTCACTCTTGCTCTAATCAAAGTCTCCCACTTACCGTATCCTGATCCCACTTTTGCCCTAGTTCTCTCATGCTATGAACACACACACATACACACACACATGTATTTTGCCTTTTTTTTTTTTTTTTTTTTTTACAAGAATCCACTCATGTAGTATACGTCCTTGTTTTCCTCCAAAAAGGCAGGATTGGGAAAGACGCCGGGGCAGAGGGAACAGGGAGCTGTGAACTCCCTCACGTAAATAACTTTTACACCATCTCATAGAATTATTTATTTTCTCAAGTATTATCTTGGTATATATAGTTTTGAAATTTCCCAGGAGTTTGAATAAAACATTTTATGTGGTCCATAAATCGTGATATTAGCTCTTAGACGACATGGGAAACACTATAGTTTTTTCCTGGCCAACAAAATCCTAACTAGCATCATTGCCAACCCAGTATATTTTATAACCCTCTCTGGAATTTTTTTCATTCCATTCTTATTTATATTTTAACAGTCATTTGACCAAGGACTCCTTTTTTTTTATTAACTGAAAACATTTTCTACTCTTGACACAACCCCACTGAATTCTAAGGTGTTAGCCTATTTCTGCAGATTGGTATAAAATAAGGATATTTACTATTGAATATAGTAACACTTTATGGAAGAAGCTTGAAGACTACAAAAATCATAGGACATTTAGACTTTTTCATGATCACTATGAGTTGATGAGGGAGACGGCAATGGGCCGTCTTTGGCAGGTCTAAATAAAATAGAAGAAATTACATCTCAATAAAAATCAATACTCTACTACTATTTTTAAGTTATAAAACTAAATGGAAGAAATGTCTTGTCCTGAATTCCCTGGAGTCCAGACCTTCTTATTTGACTTCTTTTTTTTTTTGAGACAGAGTCTATTCTGTACTGGGCAGAGTACAGTGGCATGAGCATAGCTCATTTCAACCTCAAACTCTTGGGCTCAAGCGATCCTCCTGCCTCAGCCTCCCGAGTAGTTGGGACTACAGGCACCAGGCTGATTTTTCTATTTTTAGGAGAGACAGGGTCTCACTCTTGCTCAGGCTGTGATTTGCCTTCTTGATCCCTTTTGTTTCAGCCCGTGGGTCGTCTCCCCGGTTTCCACCCTCACACCACCCCTGTGAATGCTGCTCATACCCTAGCCGCTCACCCTGGCCATAGCCTGTGACCTCTCTGGCCTCCTGTGGCTGTCTCTGTTTTTTTGCCTACTTCTTCAGTTCTTTTCTTCTCACATGGCCCCTACCTCCTGCACTTGTTACTATGAGAATTGAGCTAAAAAGGACACCGAAAGCTGAGATATAAACACTAGTTGTATCTTCACCCAAAACTCTTCGTTTATAACACCAAATGTCTGAGAAAGTAGAGAGATTGCTAAGCAGAAACCTATTCATTCATCCAAGGATCTGGGACAAGAAACGAGAAGTGACTGCTTCAAGTTGAGGTGAAGACAAAGAGATCACGCCACGTTGGAGAATACATCATTGCCAAAATTCCTGATGCCAACCAAGAGGGTGGAGAATGAATCATTAAAAATTGAAAGTGTCAGACTTTGGCTTTGTCCTGGTTTTGTCCTTGATCTGTGGTGTCACTTTATAGGCAACACTCAACTGGCTCATCTTTAAGTACCAACACGTTTTATTATTCTCATTTCCATTCCTACCATTTGGCCAAAAACAGTACAATCATCCCACCTTCTGCTGAGCCACCTTCAGCAGGGTGGTTATTGGAAGTGACTAGAAATCAGGACAGTTCCTGAGTCACCATAGTAATTAGCCAAAGCGGAATCACACAATCGCTGATCTGTGTCAGAAAAACACAGATGTCCCTGGAAATAAAACCATGAAAAACAGCCACCATCAAAGATTCATTCTGAGTCATGAGATTATGGACAATTTAAAAAATATTCTTGTTTATTTGAATTTTCTAATTTTTTTCTAAAGAGACCAGTGTTACTCAAAGAATAAGAAAACTGCAAATAATTCTCTGACAGTTTTTATAATATCTTATTTTGGAGGGTGATACATGTTTGTGATATTTTTACCACTGTTCTATTCAGAGCTATATATTATGTAAATTAATAACTTGGTTGTTATATCTAGTGACAGATGAACTACTACAGGCTACTGAATCTTCCTCAGAAATCCTGTAGGTATGTTACCACATTACTGTATAACTCAGAAATACAACCACAGTTTTTATCAACAGTTTTTGGAGTACCTCCTTGTTCCCTTTGCTACAATTAAAGGTCTGTGTTCTACAAGTTCCATTTACTGCAATGACCTCCTCTATTCAGTAATTCAAGCATCAGGCAGCTGAGATGTAGTGGCTTCCTTCAGTTTCTCCTGAACAATCTGATTTACTCAAAGAATGAGGATTTTCTAAGATTCCATGTCCTCCCATTGAAAAGCTTTTGGGGAGAAATACTTTTTAAAAATAACTTTAGTTTTTTAAAAAATCATCATTGTAGTTAAAACAAATGTTTAAAAAAAGTCAAAAGCAGCGTGGGAGACAGCTGTCGTAGATTTTATTAGGCAGTGTACACACTGACCCAAAAGTATTACAACAAATGGAATTTTATAGAGACAATGAACATAAAAAGCTGTTGTTTTTACTCCTGGCAGATTTCAGTGAGCTTCAGCCATAGTGTAAAGATTTAGAGCACTGTGTGCAGCTCTATTCACAAACAAGATGCGGAAACAGCTAAGTGTCCGTCGACAGATAAAGAAACTGTGGTGTATGTGTACACACACACACACACACACACACACACACAGAGGAATATTATTCAGCCTTACAAAGGAAGGAAATCCTGCCCTTAGAACAACATGGATGAATCTGGAGGACCTTATATTAAGTGAAATAAGCCAGACACCGAAAGACAAATACTGCATGATCTCACTTCCACATGCAATCTAAAAGAGTGAAACTCAGGGAAGCAAAGAGCAGAATGGTGGTTACCAGGGGCTGGGGAAAGGGACAGGGGGAAATGGGGAAGGTTTTGGTCAAAGGATACAAACTTTCAGTTATAAGACAAATAAGTTCTGGAGATCTCACATACAGCATGCTGGCTGTAGTTCAAAATATTGCATTGTATACTTGAAATTTGTTCAAAGAGTAGATTATAAATGTTGTCACCACAAAAGAGGGAGAGAGACAGAGAGACAGAGAGAGAGGGAGGGAGGGAGGGAAGGAAGGAGGACTGTGAGGTGATGGACAGGTTAATGAGCTGGTTTGTGATAATCATTTCACAAAGTATATCAAATCATTACATTGTACACCTTAAATATACACAATTTTAATTTGTCAACTACACCTCAGTAAAGCTGGAGAAAAGATTTGGGTACTACAGCAACTGCTGGCTACCTAGGAAGGTGTACGGGGACTCCTATCAGCAGAGTAAGTCCCCACTTAATGTCTTCAGTAGGTTCTTGGAAACTGTGACTTTAAGTGAAACCAATTTTTTTTCTCATTGTTATAAGGAAAGCTGTTGAAGGAAACAATGTTATTCAAGGATTTGCTCGGCACTTAAAGTTGTTTCACTGAAAGTCACAGTTTCCAAGAACCTACTGATGACGACTTAAGGGAGGACCTACCGTACCTGTCTCATAGGGTCCTGGTGAGGGTCAGTTGCATAATTATACATAAGAGCTCGGAGCACCGACCAGCATGTACTACGAACACTACATGAATACTGTCCTCTTGGGACCACAGAGGTCTGTGAGGCTGATGTGTTCCCACACTCTCAGCGTCCTCTTCTCACCCTCCCAGCTTTGGCTTAAACCTTAGAAATGTGTGTTGCAGTGAAGTTGGATCATTCCGACCTCAGAGGCATCTGGCCTTGGCCTATTCATCCATCCCCAAATCTGTTGGGGGCAATCGGATGCAGGTTGGAACCTCGGCCTCGGGACCCCCTATTGTAAGCCTAGCTCATCTGCGAAGTGAGGACAGTCCCTGTCCTGCAAAGGTGTTTTACGGCACTAAGTGAATGTGTGTAAGGACGGTAGTGCAAGACTTGATATATCACTGGCGCTTCGTGAATGGTAAATAACAGTATTATCACTGCGATTTCTAAAAGCTAAAGATGCCACTGAGTTAAATGGAGGTTCTTTTGTTTCCCTGATTTCCTGCTTTTCATATGGCCATCGACAAAAGGTAAGAAAATGCTTTAAGAATCACTGTGTGTGTTGATTTCAGATTCCTTCTCTGAGTCCCGGCAGACTCAGAGTACTCGTGGCATACCCTCGGGGAACGAGCAGCTCACTAAACATGACTGTCCCATTTCTCCCAAGGGGGGGGGGAAAGCAAGACAGATGCCCAGTCATGTCTCTGATGTGTGAATTACTGTACATTTCCAGATCCCATAGCTGCCACTACGAGCAAAGCTGGAGTCTAGCAAAATGGATCGCACCAGTCGAAGTGCCCTTGGGAAGTTACTTTATATGCAATGGTCAGCCTACCTTGTGTAGACTTCATTTGACTTAATTATTTGATTTATGAATGGTCAATGTTATTGACCACCCAGCATCCCATAAACCCTTCCACTTAATAAAACAGTGGCCTGTTAGCCCACGAGTTCAATAAACAAGCATTCAAGGAAGCAGTAGTTGTGGGGACAGCCAATGCGAGGCAGCCAGACCCCCCTAGCCCCATGAACAATCTCCCAAAGAGGGTAAAGATTTCACTTCGGATCTATAAATGCCTTGCGTGGTTTTGCATAAAGAAATTACTGAGCGATTGAACTATAACTTAGTTCCTCCAAATAGCAGTAACTATTCAAAAGCATCAAGGGCGCTGCTGAAAGTTTTGGCAAGTATGGATACACATATGTAAAAAGAACATATTCATCTCAAAAGACTCCTCAATATCCCAGCCATACTTCAAATATCACAAAACAATTATTCCACCCATGCTGCATACGCTACTCCCATAAATAAAGCACAGCCGGAAACACATTGGAAGGGAAGCCTTTTGTGATGGAATAACATCCAGGAAAGTAGGGGTTCTTTAAGATGGTAACCCCAGCTCAAACCCCCTTGAAGATCTGCTGGATCGCACATCTGATAAAAAGATAACCCTGGGCTGTCAGCCTAATGAAATGTCCCTCCACCCCAGTAGGTTTCTACATTCCCATCATTGCCACAATAATCCAACTGTAGCCCAGGAGTTCTCATTTTGAACACATACAGCCAAGTTCAGAGTTTCATACTTGCCCCTTGCTATCTCTGAGCAGATTGTGGGTTCAGTATTGCAATATAAGAGCACATTAAAACTTCCAAGGCTCTCACACTCCTCACTGGAAGCAATGCTTGAGGCTCGCTCACAAACCCTACACCACGACGCAAACAGAAACCCCATCCTACCTCGCTCAGTATGTGGTCCTGCAGAAACCCCTTAGCAAATGGCAGGATGAGAGTGTTCTGTTGCACCCATGTTGGTAAGTACTATTTCTGGTCTTTAATTTATTCACACCTCTCACTCGAGCCCCTGTGTCTGCATGAGGTTGGAAGAGTCTGGAAGGGGTCAGCTATTGGTCAACAGAGTCTTGAGTGAGTCAGCCCAGGGTTGCTCCAGACTTAGCCTGGCCTAAGCCCAGGAAGAACTGATCCTTAAATATTGTAGCGCACCTCAGAAAACCTGGTGATCTGGAAGCCATTGAGTCATACTGGAGAACTGGGAACTTCTGAGAAAGTATTTTGTTTTCCACCTTGGTGACTGTTTTAAAAATTATTTTTCCAGTATTATTTATAAGACATTGTTTATGAATTAATCCAATGTTCTTGGCGCAATGATATTCACTGTTTGATATGGATTATCATTTAAACACATAAATAACTTGTACTTTAATTTGGTTTGCCTGGTATTGCATAGTTGTTATTCATGAAAAACTGAGGGAAGAAGTGTAATTAATACACGCTCACTAAAAGCTTATGAAACAAGGAGAAGAAGAAAAGGCCATCATATATGTATATGTATGGATGACAGTATCTATATACTTCTATGTTGTTAAAAGAAAGATTCTTAAAATTGCTTGATAGTGCATTTTTATATTTAGCTAAGCAATACTTCAATTTATGAGAACATAAATGAAATCTCAAGTAACTGGAAGATTGCTATGGTGCACTTTTCAAAGCAAAATGAAAATGAAAACAAACCAAATCTCATATCAGGGATTGATTTTATAACACTTAGGATGTCTGGAAGTGTACAAGATGGTGCAAATTCTGCATATAGAGAACTGTGAGCTATAGAAGATGTTCTTCAAATATTAAATACTGGCTGAAACAAACACTTTCAGCTTCCCAGGAGGTCCACTAGCTTTATGAGAACCTTGCCAGAGCATTAATTAGTCAACGTATGGATACCAAGGCAGGCCATGAGTGTGCCTCAGTCATGACACACAGGGCTCTACAGATGGACCTGGAAAGGAATCATCCTGCTTGTGTTTGCTTCAATAGATGCCATATGTTTTCATCAAAAACTGTGGAAGAGAATTCTTTATAGTTAATAAAAGTCAATCAGCTGGAAAACAGGAACTCATAAATGGATATTAAAATAAGCAGGTGAAACTTTGATGAGGAACAGGGTATTGCTATGTGTCTGATGGTATCTCCCCACAATTACTCATTTACTACAAAGGGAACAATAGTAGTTTACACCTGGTAGACGCCACCTTAACCAAGTGAGCAAAGTTGCCATCACCAGTATTGGGACAAAGAGGCACGTGCCCCCGGATATGAGGCACTGAGGAGGACACAGCATCCCAGCTGTGCTATTCCTACCAAAAACGCACAACCTGAATCTAGTTATGAAGAAATACCAGAAAAGCCAAATACAGAGACATTCTGCAAAATAAATGCTGAGGAACTATTCCAAATGAAAGGAAAACAAGCTATGACAAATAAAGGCAATCTGTGATCTTGGATTGAATCACAGACTGGGAAAAAATGGCTATAAAGGACATTATTGTCACCACTGGCAAAAATTGAATATGGTTGGACTGTGGATTAAATAATAGGGCTCTATTACATTGATGTGAAATTTTCTGATATTTTATAATAATAGTATAATTATAGAATAGAATTTTGTGTTTTATGGAAATGTTTACCAAAGTATTCAGGGGTAAAGGGGCATGATGTCTCCAACTATCTCATATATATGCATGTGCATTAATTTTTTTTCCTGAATTATATGAGATAGGAAAAAAATAAATGCACATGCATATATGTGCGTGTGTGTGTGTGTATACAGTCACACACAGAGTAGGCCGAAATGTAAACAACTGGTGACTCTGGGTAAAGAGAATCCAGGAGTTCCTTGTGCTATCTTGAACCTTTTTGTAAATTTAAAATGTTATCAAAATAATATTAATATCAAATAATATTAATATCAATAATATTAATATCAATTAAAATCACAGCTGGAAAAAAAACGTAATCCACAAATATGTATTAGTGTCACAGCATGTGAGCTGGGAGGAAGTTTAAAATTTCTCTCGCCTGCTGGATCTGCTTCCGAGGACAGCATACATCGTCATGGAGCAGATATTCATTATATTTGGGTGGAGTCACTGGAATGGCCACGGTGAGCCGAGTCAACGTAGGGTGTGGCCTTGAAGGGTGCATCTCTTGGAGGTCTCGCTATAGACAGACCTCAAGGAACATGATCTACTAAACAGTTCATTGGGAGGGAAGGACCAAGAACTGTTCCGGAAAGGTTATAGAACATCAAACATTTTGTGGTTTGAATTATCTGCCCTCTTTCGATACATGTGGAACATTCCCTCCCCAAAATGCAGCACATATTTTTTATAATGTGAGCCCATGACCCGCTATTACATTATAATCTGTAAAAATACCATACTAGCTTAAAGCAAGAGAGCTTTTCAGTTGCATTTATAGTTGTGAAGGTATTTATAATTTTTCTCAGACGCGGAGAGATAATATGTTTTTCCCAAAGTCGAAAAGAGCAAAGCTGAAGTCTTCCTCTCCTAATGCATCCCTCCTTCATTCAGTGGGCATGGCACGGCACCTGCGAGGACCCCACAGACAAAGGCTCTCAAAGCCCTTGTATTTCTGGATACTTGGCCTTCAGTATTCATTTCCCGGCTCTCTAACAGGCATGTCCCATCCACACGCACAGATCCAACTCTTCCTTGGTTCCCGCGCCCCCTCCCAAGTCTACTCCGTGTCTGTCTTTCCCATCTCAGTAAATGGTGACTTCATTTTTCTAGTTGCTCACACCCAAAACCCTGGAGACAGTCCTCACTCCTCTGTCTCACACCCAGGATCTAATTCAAGAGCAAATTCTGTCTATTCTACCCTCAAAATATATCCCAAATCTGGCCCTTTTTCACCACCTCCACGTCTCCCTCAGGGGAGACCATCGAATCTCACCTGAATTATCAAAACAGCCTCTACCTGGTTTCCGGCTTCCCACACCCCACACCCCACACACAGAGTCTGGAATGACCTGCTTTAAAAGGAAGGTCAGCGTCTCAGTTTGCTAGAGCCGCCGTAGCAAAGCACAACAGTCTGGGTGGCTCAAACAATAGAAATTTACTTTCTCGCAGTTCTGGAGGATGGAAGTCCGAGATCAAGGTATTTTCAAGGTCTGTTTTGTTCTGAGGCTGCACTCCTAAGAACAAGGGGGTGTGGCTGGCCACCTTCTCCCTCTGTCTTCACGTGGTCTTTCCTCAGAGTAGGCACCTGTCTGTGTCCCCATCTCCCCAGTTTGCCTGGGTCAGAGTCCACGCATGTGGCTTCATCTCACCAAAATTACCTCTTGAAAGGCACTGTCTCCAAATACAGTCACATTCCAAGGTACTGGGGGTGAGGACTTCAACATATAAATTTCGGGGGATGCAGCTAAGACCATAGCAGTCAGACCACACACTCCTCTTGAAATCTTTCAAGTTGGAATAAAAGCCAAGGTTCCTAGAGTGACCCGCCAGCCCTGCAGGGTTGGCTCCCATGACAACTCTGACCGTATATTCTCTCAATTCTCTTCCTTGCTCACCCTCTTCCATACCTGCCATCCCCAAATCATGCCAAGCACACCTCACATCAAGGTCTTTGCACTACCTGCTCCTTCTGCCCTGATCTCTCTTTCCCACTTTGTTAAGGTAAGGCCCTCCCCAAACACTCCCTGTACACTATAATAGCAAATAACCCCCAATGCTACCTGCTCCTTCCCTGGTATATTTTTTCTCATAGCACTTAATGCCATCTGACATTATATATTAATACTCATTAATCTGCTTAGAATGTCTTTCCCTCACTCAAATGCAAGTCTCTTGAGGCAGAAAATCTGCCTATTTTGCTGACTATCATGTCTCCCCAGCACCCTAAACACTCCTTGGCTTGCAGGAGGTACTTGGTAAATACTTGTGAGACTGAGTACATTTATTTCTCTTGTTGGCTTGCACTACAGGCTTTAGGAGAAATATAAAAATAACTAGCATACTTCTGCCCTGCCTTCAAATAGAAGAGTTTATTGTCTTGAGTGTTAGGAAGTCACTTATTAATTACTTTTTTCTTTAAGAAATGTCAACAAATAAAGGAAAAAAGCAAAATTTTCTTCAGTTCTGCAAGGTACCCAAAGGGCATTTTCTAGCCTATTAATTTCCGTAAGACATCAAATGAGTTCCATGACAGCATGTACTTCTTTATTATAAAGTTCGTGAGCCATAGGGAAGATATTTTAAAAATAATTATGCCTGGTAAATGGTGTAATTGTCCCTCTCTATAGGACTAAATCTGCCACAAAACATGTCACTGCTCTAAGGGTATTTTTAGGTTTCCTTTTTTAGACTCTAAATACACGCAACTCGAATGGCATCCACCCACTCTTGTAAATTCTGCCTGGATAATTTCTGTTTACACCATTGGTTCCAAAGTTTTAATCTCTCAAAAGAGACCTCCATGGTCCCGGGGGGAATAGTCTGAAAGACCCTAATAGGTTGTATCACTTCATTTGATGGTATTTAGTGACAGCAAAGGCTGAAAGCCTAAAGTGGAAAGGAAACCCTTAATTCTACTGCTAATTATCATGATTAAGTAGAAGCCCTGACATCTGATTTGTTCCTTTTTCTTGGAAGTCTTGCCGTCTTCCACCGTCCACAATCAGCGTGCTGGGAAGGGCTCGGCTATAATGCGCTGAGCTCTTGGCGTGACAAAAGCCATTCTCCCGGCCACACATTCTCCTTGCAGCCCAAGAAATCCCTGCCTGGTTCCCCCAACACATCAGACCACTTCAAGCCCCCCCAGCTTTTGCCCAGGCTACAGTGAAGCCTCCCCATCGCCTGTGTGCTGAGCTAACTCATTTTTCATGACCCAGCTCGAGTGTCATCTTCAAAGTCCTCTTTCTTTTCGACACCCTTCAACTGTTTCTCCTTTCCCTGGGCTCCTACAGCACTTAGCTCTCACCTGAAACTAACATTCACCACCATATTAGTCAGTTTAGGCCAGGCTGTGCTGCAATAACAGTAAGCACCAAAAATCTCCATTATCGTGTAAACAAAGGCTGACTTCTATTTCAAGCCAAGCCTGCTCAAGGGATACTGATTCCCCAGGACACCCATGCTCTGCGCTGACTCAGAGATCCAGCCTGACAATAGGGCTCATAACTGCACCATCTGGAACGTGAGGCCCATCCATTCACAACAGCAGCGGAGGAGAACACTAGCCCAGAATTAATGCCGTCACTTCCATCCGCTGCCCGTCAGCCAGAAATAGCCTCTTTGGTCCTGTCTGACTGGAAGGGAGAGCCTGTGCCCAGGAGAAAAGCTTACGATACCGGGGAGCATTGCAAATCTGACTGCAATTAATTCTGATGTAGCTCAGTCCAAGTCAATGTCTCCAACAGGAGAGTGTGAGCATCTGCATCGGTGGAATCATGAGGATTCATCTCACTCCTGTATCCTTGGTTTTCCAAAAACGGTGCCTGTGACCTAGAACATGCTCAATAAGTGCTGAATAAATGAATGAATAGTTTAATGGAGACCAACTGCCTGGGACTGAGGAAGAGTCCAGTTTCTCCAACAGTACGTGGCTACTCGATATCAGAAAGAAATCAAGGTTTGTTGGAAAAATAAAGCAGACAGAATAGCTGCTGAGGAAGCACTGGTGTTGGGCACAGCACTTCATAGAGATTTGTTGATTGAGTAGATGGATGGGGGATGGCTGGGCGGGTAGATAGAGGCATGGCTGGGTAGACTACGGCCCTAACCCAACCACTAGTCCTACTCTTGCTAAGATCACCATCATCACCACTTAGGTCGTCACAATGGTCTCTACATGAACACCGCTGTCTACAATCATTTTGCTTCCTCGTGGCATATTCTCTGCTTTGATGTGAGAGTCCCTTTTACAACTCAGATTGAATCATGGCATCACTCTATTTTCTTTTTTTTTTAAAAAAAATCAGTTATTCCCTCATTTAAAAAAATAAAAACATCCAAAGTCCTTCATATGATATTTAAGATCCTTTACAATTTGATTAGAACTCGCACCTCTACCTCCTGCTACCTACATTGTCTTCCCAAACACAATCAACTAGGTTTTAGTGAAGACTAGACTCTTTGAGAATCGTGTGCACCTCCACACCTAGGATTCTCTGCTTATTCCTTCCTTTTCGGTTTTATCAGACATCTAGGTCAACCACTGTTTCCTCTATGAAGCTTTCCTGGAAATATTCAGACTGAATTTTGTCACCCCTTTCTATATCATCCCATTATATCTGGTTTATACTTTAAAAAAAATACCGCACAATATGCTTTGTATTGGGATTTAAAACAATAGAGCTGAAAAAAGGACTGTCTAGTTTTGCAAGTGTATCTCTTACACTGTGGTTCCTTGAGACCAAGCAAAGGCAATACTTGACTCTCTCAATCAAGATAGTGCATGGCATGTCGTAAGTACTCAGTCATTTGTTCTTTCATTCAACAAATGCTACTGTGTGCCCGATATGTGCTAGACAATGAACAAGACAATTAACATTTGTAGAAATGAAATAAATCCTAAGTAGAGTCTCGTTCACCCAGAGCCCTCTTGTCATCTTCACAGAGTACATCACGCCATGTGATGCTTAATTCATTAATTAAGCTGGCTTCGTAATTGAATGTGAGCTTCATTATCTTGTCCCAACGCCTATAGTACTTTTGATGAACATTCTTGCAAAGAGCAAAACAGAGACCCTCACTGTGAAATACCTCCCGGATAATATCCCATATTCATTTCCCCGGAGATTAGGTTGCCACTCTCTGAATTTTATGGAAGTTTTTATTGGCCAACCTGACCTTTTGGGAACAGACTCTTATTGGTGACAAGAAGTTAGCCTCCCTGTTGCTGGTGTGCGCTTATTGCTTTCACAGCCCCATTACTCAACACGGAACGTTCACAGTGTTTTTAAGGCAACCCTCAATCTTTTCAATAGCCACATAAAACTGTTCTTGTGTACACAGGGCTTTCGTTTTATTTCTTTGTAAGGCATCGATAAAAGGAAAATGTTTTCAAACCGCTTCTATTTTCTTCGCGGTGCAGGAGTTGGGTGCTGAAATGTACACTGCATTTCCTCTGCGTGGATTTAATAGCACGGAGCTCGCAGCCACACGGCGACGCCGCCACCCATTCCTGCTTCTGCCCCAGCCCCTGAAGCTCCCATTAAAGTTAATGGAGACAATTATGTCCACAAAACAAAGAGAAAATAAACCCCTTCATTTGTAAATTAGCCCCATTCCAGTAGATTCTCTATGTCAAACCAAGAAAGAATAACATGAAAACATGTCAATCATGAGTCCCTCTATTTAACTGTCTGAAATAAGTGTTCATCTGGGAAGCTCACCACTCCCTCTAAAAAGAGAAGAGACAGGAAACCTTCAACAGCTACTTGGGACACTGATCTGCAAATTCGTCCACTACTTCCTTTCCAAATCTTTTTGGTAAATTGTAAATGGTCAGTCTGGTGATTGCTTTTTTTTTCTTTTTTTTTTTTTTTGTGGTGCTCCCATAAATCCATATAGACCAAGTCCCACTTTCCAGAAGCCATTTCCTATGGAAATAGATTGGTTTTCTTTCAAACATGCCCATTGTGTATTAGAAAGAGTGTAGACATCTCTTTATTTTGGTAAAAAACTGAAAAGTACATTTCTCATTTCTAAGAACAACTGCATCAAAATTCAGTTTTAATTTAGGAAAGTCGTAAGTTGACTGCCTAGGATAGAGCTGAAGTCTCCAAGAGCACCAGCCCAGAACAGGAACTGGAATTAGCAGTTACCTTCGGAGTTTCTTCCTTTCCGGGGAAATCCACTCAGCAGGCAGCCAGTCACCATCTGGCTATGGGATGGCAGGGAGGCTTCCCACACAACAGTCGAGGCCCACCTGCCTGCATGGCCCGCAGAGCAAACCTGATCTATTTCAAAACTGAAATGAGGTGTGGAGCCATATTTCCACCTACATGAGGTTCTGCCCGTGCACCGTTCCCCTGAGACATTCCGCCTTCATCTCCCTGCAACCTGCTCAGGCCACTCTCTTCCTATACCTCAGCAACTCAGAGCACGACTCACAACACGGACTGGCACTTTTTCCCCCCTCTGGACACTCTGCCTTCAGCTAGGATGTGCTGCCCTTGTTTAATAACGGTGCTACAGCTTTTGCTGTGTGGTGCTGACAGCCGAAGTCCCCAACGGGTTCACAGAGGAACAGTTGCATTCTCTTGTTCTCGTTAATTCTCTCTACCTTGGAAGTCTGTTATAACTCAAAAAAAAAAAAAAAAAAAATTCAAACCCATCATAAAAACTATAAAAGATAACTCAATTGATATTTACAATGTATTTTACAAAGATGCACGATTAGAATAAAATGGGAGGAAATAAAGACTTCTGAAAAATGAGTAAGAACGATTCCAGCATTATTTTCAGTGATGAGAAATGCTTTGTGTTGCGTTCACTACTGAGTCACCAGTGCCTGTGTGAAGCTTATTATAGGATAGAGCAATCGGTAAGTATTTGTTAAGTTAATGAATAGCAAATGACTTTTGAGACTCTCTTGGTTTAAAAATTCAATTCCTTTTAAATACAAAACATCATTCTCCAGTGATGCTACCAGTCAGAACAGTAGACAGGGTACAAGATCAGAAGAAATGCCGGCGTGGGATGCCGGAAGTGCTGATCAGGGTAGAGTTACGTGAATATATATGTACGTACACACAGATGCATCCGGATGAACACTTAAGATTGGTCAATTGTATGTACTTGATTGTTTTCAGAATATTATCTATTTAAAAAATAAAGTAGATGACTATAGCATGATGCTTCTGATCTATGTGAAAATCTATTTTTGCTCCCCATTCAGGAGGCCTTTCCTCTACTTTTGTTTTTTAGGGATCCTTTCTTCATTTGCTATTTGGTTAGTATACACATATTGGTCCTATTTCTTGTTAGCTCTTACTTAAATGATTTACAGTCTCAGGTAACTGTTTGAATTTGTTTTGCTTTTCTAGAAAAACAAAACAAAACAAAAACAAACTTGGAACTACAAAATAAAAACCTAAAAGAACGTAACATAAGTACATCAACTGCCAAACACATTTAGAAATGCTGGAATGTGATTTTACAAAAATAATACAAAGTTGGTCACTATCCAGCGTTCTTAGAATC
Source organism: Cheirogaleus major (assembly GCA_963574435.1). Classification (NCBI taxonomy): domain Eukaryota; kingdom Metazoa; phylum Chordata; class Mammalia; order Primates; family Cheirogaleidae; genus Cheirogaleus; species Cheirogaleus major. The sequence continues at coordinate 24,911 of CAUYPO010028713.1, forward strand.
CTAACTAAGGTATCTAATTAAGGAAACACCAAAAATAATGTGAGAACAACCTCTCCAGTTTGCAATATTGACAAGCCCTCTTGCCTAGCAACTTTCTCTTCTACCTAGAGAGCACCTACCAGCTTCTGACCATCATCACCATTGGATGGAGACCCCTTCGCCATGTGACTTTGAACTGGTCAGGTGGCCACTTTACGGAGGCTTCAACTCCCCAAAACACAAGAGGCTGCAATTAGATCTAAGGTCACGATAAACTCTATCTTTCTATGTTTCAATGAAAGAGCTTTAGTTGTATCAGCAGCTCTTCCAAAGTCTTCAGTTTGATTGAAAAGAATAATAACTAGAAGGAATCTTTTTCCTTTTGCCTTCTGTCTATGTCAAAATGGTTTAGCTTTCGTTTACCAGTTCAACAATGGAAATGATTGTGTTCTCATGGGATGAAGGTTCAACAAATATTAGTTAGAAGCAAAGAGCTTCATTCTTTGTTACCTTGCACCAAATTGAGTACACCTCACTGGCTCTCAAGAAATATTAATTAACATCTCCAGTGCCCCAAAGTTAATGTACTACCTCTAAGCAAGCAGCTCATGGTCATTTTAGAAGTCTGGACTCTCTCTCAAATTTTCTTAGGGTTTATAATCAGATCACCCTTTATGTTATAAGTGAAATATTAATATTTTGACCAAACTGGGTGAAAACCAGGAAAAGTGAAAATGAAGGCCAAAACTCAGCTTTAAACTTGCTCTATGATCACGAAGGCCCAGAAATGAATGCAGCACATCACCGTAAGCTTCTCTGCACCAATCTGCTGGTGGATTAGATTGGTTGCTTTGGAGGAATAATGAGCTCAAGATATTGTCTTAACCTTAAGCTGGAAATTCCTAATATCAATTAAGTGTCACAATGAACTAAATGGACTTGTGTTGCTGGACCAAATATATCCATCATTTCTTCCTCATCAGCAGTCCCTTCTTAAAGAATCCGTCTCACCCACAGCTCAGAAGGGATCACCCTACTTGTGACAGCTGCAAGGATTGGGGAAGGTGGTGTCCATCTTAGAAGGGGCCATGAGACTTTCTCACATGGGAGTTTGGAAGTGAGAAACACACTCTGAATCAGTTACATGGTGTTGGCGTTTAAAGAAAAACCATGTCGAATTAGACCCACTTGACGGGTAAAAACCAAATACTAGGCAGAGTCCTGGAGATCAGAAACCAGGAAGCTCGCTGAGAAAGCAGGGACCTGAGCGGGTAATAGCACAAACTGTAGAGGGAAGATGACAGGGGTGTGGGAGGACACGGATCTGACCCAGAAAGAACAGGATAGAGATAATACATGCCTTATGGCTTCCCGGTTCCTGGGACACGCTGCTGTACTTCTGAGCATGGGAGTTTGGGGTATGTGTTTTCTTCTGTTATTTATAATTGACACATAATAATGGTGCATATTTATGGGGTACAGTGTGATGTACCAAAGCATGTATACACTGTATAACGAAGGCCACTAGGTTTTGAAAGATTACTTGTACTCTTAACCAATAGCCCCCGCCACTGCCATTGTACAAGTGATGAATATGACTGTCCACAGCCTCAACATCTCACACTCAAACACACACACATCCACACATGCACTCATGTAAGTGGGACAGAATTACAGAAGCCAGAAACGTTAGACTTGGCTTGTATTAGAAAAGAAGAAGGTGACTCAAGGTGGGCACCGGAGTGGAGAAACACCCAGGACAGACTGTTTTGGGGGAAAGTTCTAGATATTTTGAGAGCACAAAATAAGGTTGAAGGCAGTTGGGATCCTGAATGCAAGTTTGGGAAAGATTTTACAATGTTTTCCCTTCGTTTAAATGGAATTCTCCTCTGAGAGTCTTCAGGTTGGTTTTGTAAAGATTTTACTTTCCAAGGCTTTCTTGGGAAACAGGCTTGCATTTCCTTCATAATGACATCCTGAGCTGAGACCGAGCAGAGGGTGGCCCCGTGTTACCTGGGTGACAGCAAACCCCAGTCTCTTTCATAGACCAGCGTTTCTCAACAGGATTCTAATAGCATTTTTAACGGGACAATTCTTCATTGTGCAGGACCATCCTTTGGCTTGTGGGGTGTTTAGCATCACTAGCCCCTGGGCACTAAATGACAGAGCACTGCTCAGTCATCGTGACGACGACAAACATTCTGCACACGTTTCCAAATGCCCCCAGGGTAGAAGAATACTGCCCCGTGGTTGAACACCACTGATCTAGACGTTAATAAATTGGTTTCCATTCACTGAAATGAAACAATTCCTAATGAAGACAGTGGCTCATAAATAGGGACATCAGAATCATTTTAATTCCTCCCTAAAGTGCTCGACTCAAGGACAAGTGATAGCCCAGATAGCAGACGTGATGCTGTCTGCTCCATGATGCATAGTAGATGAAAATGAAGCATAAGATATCATCCTCCTAGTCTTGCACAAAATCCTGAAACTGAAAGTGGGTAATGGCAACTCGAATCAACAGGCAGGTAGTAGAACCAGCCTTTCACGAAGGATGTGTGACGGACAGCAAGATGAAAATGGGCGTCAGTCTGGAGACGATGGCCAAGAGATGACATTATAAAAGCTCATGACCTCAGAAAGACAAAAATAGGGTAAATACATATGGTATAGTTTAGATGGTTTCCCCCCAGATATCATGGTGAACTTTGATCCCAATGCTGGAGGTTGGGCCCAATGGGAGGTGTCTACATCATGGGGGAAGATCCCTCGTGAATAGACTAATGCCCTCCCTATGGCGGGGAGGGAAGAGTTCCCGCAAGACTGCTGTTAAAAAAGAGCCTGGCACCTCCCTGCCTCTTGATCCCTCCTATTTTTTTATTTCAAAATATTAAGGGGGTACAAGTGTCTTGTTACATGGATACCTTTAATTATGCTTAAGTTGGGGCTATTCGTATGCCCATCACCCCAGTAGTGTTCACTGTACCCAATAGGTAGGGTTTTACGCCTCCTCTCCTCTCCTTCTCCCCACTTCGTGATTTCCAATGACCTTTACCTCTCCCTGTGCCTGTGTGTGCCCCTCAATTAGCTCCCAATTATCAGAGAGTATGTGTGGTGCTTGTTTTTCCACTCCTGAGATATTTCACTAGGATAATGGTTTCCAGTTCCCTCCAAAGTGCTTCAAAAGACATTATTTCATTCCTTTTTATGACTGAGTAGTACTCCATGGTGTATGTGTGTGTGTATACATACATACACACACACGCACACACACAAACACACACATTTTCTTTATCCCTCAAGAATTGATGGGCACTTAGGTTGATTCCACATCTTTGCAACAGAAGTTTTTTAAAAGAGATAGACAAATGACCAACAAACATATGAAGAAATGCTCAACAGCACTAATCATCAGAGAAATGCAAATTAAAACCACAATGGGATATCATCCTTACCCATGTCACAATGCCCATTACTCCCACCCTGGAAACCACCATCCTACCTTCTGTCTCTATCATGTTTGCCTATTC
>CAUYPO010028715.1:0-23700 GCA_963574435.1 Cheirogaleus major
GTATATGCTCACAATGGAATATTATTCAATTCTAAGAAACGACAGCGAGCTAACACCGTTTATGCTATCCTGTATTAAGCTTAAGCCCATTATCCAAAGTGAAGCGACACAAGATATGGAAAAAGGGCTCCACATCTACTCACCATCAAATTGGTACTGACTGTTTAAAACTATGGTGCTCAAAGAGTGGTAGTGTACACCAGGGTTTCGGGAGGGGGGGCATTACCCACATCACAGGGATGTGGCGAGCATTGTGCAGGGGAAGGGCATACCTCTAACCCTTCTTAGGGTGAGGCAAAGATATACAATGTATCCAAAGTGTAAAAAAAAAAAAAATCATTTGTTGGATGGAGTGCAGGCGGGAGGGGGGAGGAAGAGTAGAGTCACATAATCTGTGCCGTGCACGCCACCTGGGGACTGGACTCACTTGAGGCTCTGGCACGTGGGGGGGGGTGGAGTGGTAGGGGCAACATATGTATTCCTAACAATATATGTACCCCCATTATATGATGAAATAAAAAAAAATGTGAGAAACATTGTTATTGGTTGGTACTGCTGGAGGCACCCTGGGACAATTTTGTATTCAGAGTCTTTGTGCTTGAACTTCCCATCTGGGATTTCTGGGTGGCTTCTCTGAGAAACACCCATGCAACCAGGAGCCCCTCATACTGCAACAGGAATTGATGAGGGTTGAGAAGCCTTTGAGAATAAGCCCAAGCCAGAAAAATGCCAAAAAGCTTAAGTTCATCTAGCACATACAACTCAGTGGGACACATTTCAAGAATATTTCTTCCTTCTTTGGCAGAAAAACAGGATTCAAAGGTCTCTGTTTGGTGGCCATGACAGCATACATCATGATGAGCAGTTAGTACATGATGGCCAGGATTAAATAACTCGGTCACTAATAAAACAGAATCATTTAAAAAATATGTAACTTTTGGTTGACAAGAAAAGTGACGCTTAAGTCATTTTGTTATTGAACCTATGCCTATCATATTGACATCATTCAATTGCAAGCAAGCTCTTTCCAGACACAACCTTTGACAAGCGAAGGTTTTCTAATATTCTTATAATGTACTGCCTTTACTCACATATTTTCCATCTATCACATTTTGAGAGGAAAAACTCAAGAACAATATATCTCTCCCGTAATTTCTCTCTCTATTACTTTTAATTTTGTTGCTTTGAACTGGCAGCTGCTTTGTCAATAGTGCCATTTCAAGCAGAATGCCTTTTGTTCTTGTCAGAACAGACTGAGTGTTAAAGGAAAGGAACAAGAGCTTGGCTGAAGATGGGGGGAGGGAGAGCTACTTTGGGCTTCTAACCCTGCTGCTACTGTCTCTTGCCTGCCTTTCTTGCTGAATGCTCCCAGGCTAGGGGTGTGGGCTACTGTCACCCTAGAGAAAGGGTAAGCTAGGTGCTGATCATGAACAAAATTAGGAAAACATCAGCTGTCTTGTCCTTATTTCCCTGAAGTGAAACATGCCCCAGATCTGAAACTTGGAAAGGCAAAGACATTTTAAATGTAACGTTGACCTTTCAATCACTTGCAAAACATGTCCCTCTATTTGAAAGACACATGAAGCCAGACACCTCATAGCTTCATGGCAATCTTTCACTCTGCGGCACCTTTTTAGGAACACAGGCCAGGGCTAACCCAGAGGTCTTACAAGGGACTGGGGTTCTAAATTAAATTTACTACTGCTTAGTTTTCTCCAGCATATTCAGTTAACAGGAGACAAGAATTTTCAAAGATGGATGAAAAGTTGCAAGTGGGAAAGGAAACAGAATACCCAGCTCTTGGAGGGCTCCACAGACGCACAGATTACTCGCCTTTAGTCACAAAAGGGCAGCTAAGGTGATCAGGTGTGCAAGGTGGAGCCTTAGCTCCCAGGAAACTCTTCTTCATCTGCGGTCTCATTCATAAACTTGAGACTCCCTAGTGGCCCCAGACAAACGTCTGAGCATTCTGGACAACTGACACTTGTACAGAATTGTTTTGGGACTTCTTTCATACCCTGCCAAGGTTCTGTTCCCTCAAATTAGCATTGGAGTGTTCAACTCTTTCAGAGGCTAGCAGTTAATACGGCTTGGGTCTATTGCAGTGACAGAAGAAATGGACTAGATTGCCACTGTGTTTTATTTAATCCTGATGATTCTATGATTAAGTGGACTACAGCTAAAACAGATATCCCCAGAACGCCTGAGGTTTTATGCTAGAAACGTGTCAATGATATCTTTGCCTGTGGAGTTATTAGTGAACTCCCCTGTGGTTTTTATATTTACTGGGGCTTTGTATTCTTGCCTCTCTACTACTAAACCAATTATGTGTCAGGCACAGCACCTATTTGATGTGGGTTTATCAAGTAGTTTTAGAATAATTTCAAGACATTGCTTATCCCTTTGCTTTTCAATGGTGAGAGGTTAAGCTATAGAGAGGTTGAGTAATTTGTCTCTGGCTATCCAATTGTTGAGGAATATAGTCAATATCAGAACTCCATTCCCAGACTTTGTTCATCACACCATGTACCATAGTTGATATACACATTGCAAAGTTACAGGATTAGAAGAGACCTTGGAGATGACATAGTCCAGGCTCATAATAGATGTTTAACCCTTTTGGTAATGCTCCTGCCTCTGCTTCTGCTTGAACATGTCCTATGGTGATATGCCATTCCTTTTCTCCCCAGTGCTGAGATTATGGTTCTGAAATCTGGTGGCCACATTTCCTTCTTCCCCATCAAACGCTACTCAGCACCCACAGGCTGCTCTCCCTACTCTGGAACTCTGTATTAAGCATGCTTTCCTGAGCAATGATGTGGCATGCAGTAGGCAGTGAGGGCATGCTCCTTCCCCTTTCTTGACTCTATCTTCAAGGTAGTGGCAGTGGTGGCTGCAATTTGGGAGCCAACATGCAGCTCTTTGTATGTGCCCAGGACACACAAGGGTCAGGAGACAGCAGCCCAGGTCAAGACTCATGTAGTCTCAGTGGAGGCCATTGTCCTAGAAGAGCAAGTGGCACTCCTGGCAGGTATGCATGCCTATGAAGGATGAGGGGTGAGGCCCTGATCACTCTGGAAGTGGCCAGCCATTTGCTTAGAGGTCAAGTCCATGGTTCTCAGGCCTGTGCTGGGAAACTGAGAGGTCAGGCTTCTGAGATTGCCAAAAAGGAGGAGGAGGGGAGGAGGAAAGAAAGGGGGAGGAGAAGACAGCCAGGCCAAGCAGCAGATGCAGTACAATTATCACTTTATCAATGTTGCCCACTTTTGGCAAGATATCCACAATGTATTGTTAAGGGGAAAGACAAGGTTGCAGAATATTTGTAAAAAAAAAAAGTGTGTGTGTGTTTCTGCTTAAATATTGATAGAAAATACTTAAAAGGACACACATAAATTGTAGTAATGACTTCTAGGGAGTTGATTTGGGGAGTGGGAAACAGGGAATGTTTTTCTTCACGTTTTTATATTGTTTTAATTCTTACGGTAAGTTAACATGTTTTACTTTTCTAACAAAAACTCCAAAATAAACAAACGAATGTGGAGAAGGGTGGTGGTGACTATGACCTCAATACTTAAATAATTTCACATCATTAAGTTATTAAGTTAAGAAATAAGGGGGGAAGGGGGAGAAAATTGCTTGAGTAAATATAACACATCTTTAGTTTGCTTGGGTAGACAAAGCCCAAACCAGTCTAAACTCTGGCTCTCTCCATGCAGATTGAAAGCCCTTCCCTGGACGAGCAGAGGAGGATTTAGAAATTCTGCTCTCTAGCCTCACAGATATTTATTATGGGTCATTGCCCGCCCACCCCCCCCCCCATTTTCTGGGGGAAGAAGTAAAGGTGGTAGGCTCAGAGGTGAGTCTTTCTCTTCTTTTGGGACCAGCTTCTTCCTCCTTTGATTTGACTCTCTTTGGAAGGTTCTTTCAGGACCTTTTTCTTATCTGGCTCACAGATCTCCTTTACTAATGCACAGGCCACAACAACGCACTGACAGGTCAAAAAGGAAGCTTTCCTTCATTCAGGCTCCCGCAAATGAGGTGCTATTCCCTCCCCTCCACTGAGAACTTCAAGGGGCTGACTTAATTCTTAGAACAGAGAATAGCTGCTGGATTGGGGTCACTTAATCCTGCCAGACACAACAAAGTGTTTGGGTTTATCAGAAGGTAGCTGAATCCAAGATAGCCCTCACAAAGATAGATTTCCTCCTGACTGTGGAGACTTCCTGCTGGTAGGAGAAACCCCTTCCCTTATCCTATCTTGCCTGTTGGCCTCAATATTCCTCCAAGCATAGGGCTAGATTTATCAGTGACAATTCAGCATGATTTGAGGGGCCACTAACCAACCCTGTTTCCTCAAACTATCAACCTTGTGCCTATATTTTGAAGTTTATACCATAGGAAGTAAGAAGCAACTACAGACCTCTGAGTGACATGACACCTTTGCTCCTACATGTACAGCACACTCCTTTTATCTCTCACAGCACTTCTGTTTCATTAATTGTTTATATGTTTGCATCCTCACCTCAGTTAAGTTATTCAGAGGCACTTGGTAACCAACTGGGTGTGGGTGACTGAAGGAGAGGATGGAGAGGAAGACAACTGAAGACAACTGCAGGGTTTGAAATCTACGTAACTAGAAGGATAACAGGGCCATTGCCTGAGAGAACATCCACTGGATGAGGAGAAGGATTAGGAGGGTGAAATGAGGCTAGAAAAGGGATTTAGAACCTTGACTGTGCTGCTAGACTGTCCAGGTTTGGATCCCAGTATGTTCACTTACTAGGTATATGAGTATGGGCAAGTTATTTAACCTCATTGTGCCTTGATGTCCCTATTTGTAAAAATGGATAGTATTATTATCATGCATCACAGGTTGGCTGTGAACATTGAATAAGATAATGCATGAAGAAGACTGGAACACAGTAATTGCTCAATTAGTGTTTACTATTATTATTACTAGACATAGTGAATTTTAAATATTTAAGGCACATCTAGGTAGTTATATTGAGCTGAAAGTTAGAAAATAAATCATGGAGCTCATGATAGATATTTGGCTATGAAGAGAGAAGTGAGAGAATCCTGATCAGCACAAGTATCTAAGGGAGAAAAAGATAAGGATTCTGAAAGAGAAACTAAGAGGCAGTAGTCAGAAAGGGAGGATGATAACTAGGTAGGCATGATACCATGGAAGCCAGGAGAATTTTTAACCACTGAATGTTAACCAATAAAAATGGGACACAGACAAAACAAAGGGACATTAAGGAACTTTTGGAGGTGACGGGTACGTTTATTACCTTGATTGTGGTGCATGGTGCTCTGGTTTGTATATGGTTTGTTTGGCCCCACCAATTCTCATGTTAAATTTGATCCCCAGTGTTAGAGCTGGGGCTGATGCTGATGAGAGGTGTTTGGATCATAGGGATGGATCCCTCATAAATGGCTCAGTGCCATTCTTGCAGGAGTTAGTGAGTTCTCACTCTCAGTTCCCACAAGAACTAATTGTTGAAAAAAAGCCTGGTACTTCCTCCTCTCTCTCCTGCTCCTCTATCACCATATGATCTGCTCCCTTCCACCTTCCACCATGAGTGGAAGCAAACTGAAGCCCTGACTAGAAGCAGGTGTTGGCACCATGCTTCTTGTACAGCTTGTAGAACCAAGAGCCAAATAAACCTCTTTTCTTTATAAATTACCCTGCCTCAGGTATTCCTTTCAATACAAACTAAGACTCATGGGTATATGCATTTGTCCAAACTCATCAAGCCATATACATTAAATGTGTATAGAATCAGAATTCTCTCTTCTATCTGTTTTAAAATATACAATATTGTTAACCATAGTCATCCTACTGTGCAATAGAACACCAGAAATTATTCCTTATATCTAACTATAATTTTGTACCCATTGGCCAATCTCTCCCCATCGTACCCTCCCCCTTACTCTCTCTAGTCTCTGATAACCACTGTACAATGTACTTCTATACGATCAGATCACTTTTTTTAGATTCCACAATGGGTGAGATCGTGTAGTATTTGTCTTTCTGTGCCTAGCTTATTTCACTTAACATAACTCCTCCAGGTTCATCCATGTTGCTGCAAATGACAGGATTCCATTCTTTTTTATGGATGAATACTATTAAATTGCATACATACAACATATTTTCTCAAACATTCATCTGTCAATGAACACTTAGGTTGATTCTATATTTTGGCTATTGTAAATAGTGCTGCAACAAACATGGGAGTACAGATAGCTCTTTGACATACTGATTCATTTCCTTTGGATAAATACCCAGTAGTGGAATTGATGGATCACATCATAATTCTATTTTAATTTTTTGAGGAACCTCCATACTGTTTTCCATAATGGCGGTACCAATTTACATTCCCATCATCAGTGTATAAGGATTCTCGGATTCCCTTTTCTCCATATCCATGCCAGCATTTGTTATTTTTTGTCTTTTTAATAATGGCCATTCAAATTATGGTGAGGTTCTATCTCACTGTAGTTTTGATTTGCATTTATTTCATGATTGGTAATGTTGAACACTTTTTCATACCTGTTGGCCATTGTATGTCTTCTTTGGAGAAATGTCTGTTCAAGTCTTTTGCCCATTTTAAAATCAGATTATTTGATTTTTTACTATTGAGTTGTTCCTTATTTATTCTGGGTATTAACCCCTTGTCAGATGCTTAGTTTGCAAATATTTTCTCCCATCCTGTATGTAGGTTGCCTCTTCACTCTGTTGATTATTTCCTTTGCTGTGCAGAAGCATTTTGGTTTAATGTAATCCCATTTGTCTATTTTTGCTTTTGTTGTCTGTGCTTTTGAGTCCTTAGTCAAAAAATGCTTGCTCAGACCAATGTCATGAAGTATTTCCCCTATGTTTTCTTTAGTAGTTTTATACTTTGGGCTTTAGATTTAAATCTTTAATCCATTTTGAGTTGATTTTTGAATATGGTGTGAGATAGGGGTCTAGTTTCATTTTTCTACATATGGATATTATTTTCCAAGTACCACTTGTTGAAAAGATTGTCCTTTCCCTAATGCATTTTCTTGGTGCCCTTGTCAAAATCAATTGGATGTAAATGTGTGTTTTTATTTTTGTGTTCTCTATTCTATTCTTTGATTTATCTATTTTTACTCCAGCACCATGCTGTTTTTTTAGTAGAGCTTTGTAGTATATTTTGATATCAGATAGTGTGATGCCTTTAGCTTTGCTCTTTTAGCAATCCTTTAGCAATCTCAAGATTGCTTTGGTTATTTGGGGTCTTTTGTGGTTCCATATGAATATTGGGATTGTTTTTACTATTTTTATGAAGACTGTCATTGGTATCTTGATAAGGATTGCAAAGAATCCGTAGATAGCTTTGGGTAGTATGGACATTTTAACAATGCTAATTCTTCTAATACATGAACAGGAAATGTATTTTGATTTATTTGTGTCCTCTTCAATTTCTTTCATCAATGTTTTGTAGTTTTCAGTGTAGAGATCTATCACCTCCTTTGTTAAATTTATTCTAGGATTTTTTTGGTAGTTATTGTACATGAGATTGCTTTCTTGATTTCTTTTTCAGATAGTTTGCTATTGGTGTACAGAAATGCTACTGAGTTTTGTATGCTGATTTTGTATCCTGCAACTTTACTGAATTTATTAGTTATAACAGTATTTTTGTGGAAGATTTAGAGTTTTCTATGTATACACACACACACACACACACACATATATATATATATATATGATACTGTTATCTGCAAACAGGGACAATTTGACTTCTTCCTTTCCAATTTGGATGCCTGCTATTTCTTTCATTTTGCCTAATTACTCTGGCTAGAGCTTCCAGTACTATGTTGAATAAAAGTGGTGAAAGTGGGCATCCTTGTCTCGTTACAGATCTTAGAGGAAAAGCAGTTAGTTTTTCCCTGGTGAGTGTGAAGTTAGCTGTGGGTTTGTTATATATGGCCTTTATTGTGTTGAGGTACATTCCTTCTACATGTAATTTGTTGGGCATTTTCATCATGAAGGGATGTTCACTTGTATCAAATGCTTTTTCTGCATCTATTAAGATGATCATAATTTTTCCTTGATTCTACTTTTCTTTTTTTAAACTCTAATTCAATAATAGATTGATACTATTAATATTATTTATCACATTTATTGATTTGCACATGTGGAACCATCCTTGCATCCCTGGGATGAATCCCACTTGGTCATGGTGAATGACCTTTTTAATGTGCTGTTAATTTCAGTTTGATATTATTTTCTTGAAGATTTTTGGATCTGTGTTCATCAGGGATATTGTCCTGTAGTTTTCCTGTTTTGTTGTTTCCATGTTTGGTTTTGATATCATGGTGATGTGGACCTCATAGAATGAGTTTGAAAGAATTTCTTTCTCTTAAATTTTTTGCAATAGCTTGAAAAGAATTGGTATTAATACTTCTTTAAATGTTTGGTCGAATTCAGCAGTAAAGCCATCAGATCCTGGGCTTTTTTTTTCTGCTGGAAGACTTTTTATTACTGATTCAATCTCATATTGGTTTGTTCAGATTTTCTGTTTCTTCATGATTTAGTCTTAGTAGATTGTATGTGTCAAGGAATTTATTCATTTCTTCTAGGTTGTCCAATTTGTTGGCATATAATTGTTCACAGTAGTTTCTTATGATCCTTTGTATTTCTGTGGTATCAGTTGTAATGTCTTCTTTTTCATGTCTGATTTTATTTATTTGAATATTCTCTTTTTTGTTAATCTAGCTAGAGGCTTCTTGATTTTGTTTATCTTTTTAAAAAACAACTTTGTTTCATTGATCTTTTGTATTTTTTATTTTCATTTCATTTATTTCTGCTCTGATCTTTCTTATTTTTTCCTTCTACTAATTTTGGGTTTAATTCATTCTTGGTTTGCTGGATCCTTGAAATGCAATGTTAGGTGATTTGAGATCTTTCTGATTTTTTTATGTAGGTGTTTATTGATATAAACTTCCCTATTAGAATTGCTTTTGCTGTGTCCCATAGGTTTTGGTATGTTGAGTTTCCATTTTCATCTGTCTCAGGACATTTTAAAATTTCCTTCTTAATTTCTTTTTTGGCCCATTTGTTCTTCAGTAGTGTATTATTTAATTTCCATGTATTTGTATAGTTTCCAAAGTTCCTCTTATTATTGATTTCTAGTTTTATTCCATTGTAGCCAGAAAATACATTTGATATAATTTCATTTTTTAAGAAATTTGTACAGACTTGTTTTGTGACCTAACATATGATCTATCCTGGAGAAAGTTCCATGTACTAATGAGAAGAATGTATATTCTGCCATTATTGAGTGGAAAGTTTTATGAATGTCTGTTATGTCTATTTTGTCTAGAATGTGGTTTAACTCTGATTGTTTTTGTTGATTTTCTGTTTAGATGTTCTATCCATTGCTGAAAATGGGGTGTTGAGGTCCCCTGCTATTATTGTATAGCTGTGTATCTCTCCCTTTGGATCTAATAATATTTGCTTCATGTATTTTGGTGCTCCAGCGTTGGGTGCATATATATTACAATTATTTTATCTTCTTGCTGAATTGATGCCTTTATACTTTTATAATGACCTTCACCTTCTTTGTCTCTTTTTACAGTTTTTGACTTGAAGTCTATTTTATCTGATATAAGTATAGCTACTCCTGTTCTCTTTTGGTTTTCCTTAGCATGGAATATCATTTTCCATCTCTTAACTTTCAGTCTGTGCGTGTCTTTGCAGGTGAAGTGAGTTTCTTGTAGGTAGCATATAGTTGTGTGTGTGTCTCTGTGTGTATGTGTGTGTGTGTGTGTGTGTGTTATCCATTTAGCCAGTCTATATCTTTTAATTGGGGAATTTATTGATAGGTATTTATTATTGATAGGTGAGGACTTACTCCTGTCATTTTGTTATTTGTTTTCAGGTTCTTTTGTATGCCATTTCTTCCTTTCTTCTTTCGTTATTGTTTATCTTTGTGATTTTGGTGGTTTTCTGTAGTGATAAGCTTTGATTCCATTTTCTTTCTCATTTGTATACCTGCTGTCATTTTTTTGTGTCTTTATTATGGGTCTTACATTAAAACGTCTTATATTAATATTTATAATACACTATTTTAAGCTGATAACTACTTAACACTCATATACAAATACTCTAAACTTTTACCTCCCCCTAACTTATAATTTTTTTGCCTTAATTTACATGTATTTATCTTGTGTGTTCCTTAACATCTCATTGTACCTACAATTATAATTAACCATTTTGGTTTTTAACCTTTATATTAGAGATTTGAAAGATTATATGCCACCCTTACATTTATGAAGTATTCTGAATATGATAGTGAATTTGCTTCTATTGGTACTGAATTTGATTTTGAATTTACTTCTAATAGTGAGTTTTATACTTTCATATGTTTTCATGATGGTAGTTATTGTTTTGCTTCTAGGTGTAGCATTCCTCTAAGCATTTTTTGTAAGGTCAGTCTAATGGTGATGAATTCCAAGCTTCTGCTTGGCTGGGAACGACTTTATTTCTCCTTCATTTCTGAAGAATAGCTTTGCTGGGTATAGTGTTCTTGACTGAAAATTTTTCTTTCAGCACTTGGAATATATCATCCCATTCTCTACTGGCCTGCAAGATTCCTGCTGAGAAATCTGCTGGTAGTATAATGGAGAGTCCCTTATATGTGATGACACTTTTCTCTTGCTGTTTTTAGAATTCTCTCTTAGTCTTTGATTTTTGACAGTTTGACTATAATATGCCTCGAAGAGGACTTTTTTTGGGTTGAATCTCTATTTGGGGAGCATAGAGCTTCTTGAATATGTATGTCCATATCTATCCCAAGACTTGTGAGGTTTTCAGCTATTATTTCATTTAATAGGTTTTCTATGACTTTTCCTATCTCTTCTCCTTATAGAATTCTCATAATGCGACAATTTGTTTGCTTAATGGTGTCCTATAAGTTTCATGGGTGTCCTTCATTCTTCTTATATTCTTTTTTCTTTTTATTTCCATCTAAATGGGTTATTTCAGTTGGGTGCGGTAGCTCACGCCTGTAATCCCAGCACTCTGGGAGGCTGAGGCGGGCAGATCGCTCAAGGTCAGGAGTTTGAAACCAGCCTGAGCAAGAGTGAGATTCCGTCTCTACTAAAAATAGAAACAAATTAATTGGCCAACTAAAATATATAGAAAAATTAGCCGGGCATGGTGACGCATGCCTATAATCCCAGCTACTTGGGAGGCTGAGGCAGAAGGATCACTTGAGCCCAGGAGTTTGAGGTTGCTGTGAGCTAGGCTGATGCCACAGCACTTTAGTCTGGGCAACAGAGTGAGACTCTGTCTCATAAATAAATAAATAAATAAATAAATGGGTTATTTCAAACGGCCTATCTTCAAGTTTAGGCATATTTATTTCTGTTTGAGGTAGTAGACTGTTGTTGAAACTCTCAATTTTATTTTTTATTTCATTCACTGAATTCTTCAGCTTCAAGATTTCTGTTTGGATATTTTTTATGATATCTATCTTTTTGTTGAATTTCAAATTTATATTATTAATTATTTTCTTGATTTCATTGAATTATCTGTTTTCTTTTGTATCTTGCTGAATTTCCTTATGATTGCTATTTTGAATTCCTTTTCAGTCATTTCATAGATCTCCCTTTGGGCTCTGTTATTGGAGAATTATCGTGTTCCTTTGGAGGTGTCATGTTTCCTTGTTTTTTCATGTTTCTTATGTCCCTACATAGATATCTCCATACCTAGTGAAAGAGTTACCTCTTCCAATTTTATAGAGTAGCTTTTGTAGGGAAAGATTGTTTTTTTCTTGTAAATGGGTCTTAGAATGTCAGTTTGGTAGGGTGCTTTCGCTGTGGTTCTGGGTAGGCACAGGAGTGTAGTTGCCATGTGATTTCTCCAGCTGTAATCAATGTCAACAGTGTCTACAAGTGCCTCAGTACTCTAGGCTATGAGTGTTTGTGGAGTCAGTGTTGTGACTTTGATGGGAGTGATGCTGCTAGTTTAGATAGTCCTCAATCCCTAAGAGGCCCACAAAGCATGCCAGTTCCACCAAATCACTGTGGTGGCTTCCTGTGCAGGGCTACCTGTTCGCTGAAGTGCAGGGCACCATATGGTCTTGGATCCTGCTGTTCTGCTTTGTCTAGGCTCTGAGTAACCAGGGTTGTGACATTGTAGCTACTTGTGTGAGTATAGTATAATGATGGTGGGGACCCCAGGGGTAGGGAAATGCAGTGGCTATTGGCCCCCAGATAAGGATGCACTCTAGCAGTGGCTCCAGTCTCAAGATAGTGCCATGGGTGAGGGGCACCATGTGGGCTCCCTCTCTGGAGCAATGCAGCCACATGGACTGCAGGCAGCTCCCTAAACTGGGCTCAGTGTCTGTGAGGACTGAAGACTGTGATGACTGTGGGACTGTGCTATAGCAAGGACTTCAGACGCCCATGGCAATAATGCAAATTGCTGGGGATCATTTGTTTACATTTTCCCCACAATAAGAAGCCCTTTCTGGCTCTAAGCTGATTCAAGCTAGGAAGACAGGGCCACAGAGGCAGTGTGCTTTGCTCCCCTCTCTGTACTGCCATCCTGAGTTTCCATACTCCACAGGGATTTCACCAGTCCCTTGCTGTATTCTGGTGTTCTCCTTTAGACAATCTAGTTGAAGTGTAGTTGTTTATTCGTTGTTTTGGCCCATTTTTGTTGGGGTGGGGAATGAGCATTAGGCACCTCTAGTCAGCCGTCTTGGTGATGTTACTTTATCTAATGACAAATTTCTTGAGGGCACTAACTATATCTTTCAATTTTATTATGAAGCATATGATTAGTACTCAGAATACTTATACAATTGAATAGAACCGAATAGAGTTAATCATCTGCTGAAACTCTGTCATCAGTAAGTTGTTCCTGATAAACTCTACTTGTAGCTGGTTTGTTTATTTGCAGCTTTGTTGTATATGTTACCACTTCTGATGGTTCCTCAGAGGCAGGGTAGTAGGGTAGTAGAAAGAGTGGCTTGGGAGATAGGAGGCATGTGTGTCAGTTTAGGCTAAGCTGAGTGATCTTGGACATGTCACTTCAGACCAAATGATCTTGAAATGTCCTACAATTCCATTCTGTGAGTGAGGCAGGCTGTATCTATTGAAAGTCAGCAAAGATACATGACAAGAAATAACTTAGTTCATCCATTTGGCCAGTATGATGCCATGCTGCCATTCTGTCCTTTTCTCCCAATTTAAACTAGCTGATTATTTTCTTGACTTGATTGACACAATGCATTGTTTTAACCTAGAACTTTGACTTTGTAATGGGAATCAAAGCAAATAATAGAATTAAAGCTCTTACTCAAATTATTAAAGAGATAAAGACCCAGTCTTATATTGGGTAATTCAGGTAACACAAAGTTAAATTAATACTATTTTATATTAAGGCTAATAATATGGGTATCATATATTGAAGGCTATATGAAACAAATTATACCAAGAATTAAAATTTAATTATCATTTAAGTCTCAAAAGAACCTATGATGTAGGTGATATCATTAAACCAATTTTACAGATAAGGAAGCTGATGCTTAAACAGGCTGAATGACCTTCCCAAGGTCACTTAGTCTGAATTCTTAATCACTATGTGTTAGTAGGTGCTTAATACATATTTTGAATGACATTATCCAGCAAGTGATGTCAGTCCGGCTTCAACCAGTAGAAGTATTAATAGGAGTAGTACTAGCTACTATTTTTTTTTTTTTTGAGACAGAGTCTCACTCTGTTGCCTGGGCTAGAGTGCTATGGCGTCAGCCTAGCTCACAGCAACCTCAAACTCCTGGGCTGAAGCGATCCTCCTGCCTCAGCCTCACGAGTAGCTGGGACTACAGGCATGCGCCACCATGTCTGGCTAATTTTTTCTACATATTTTTAGTTGGCCAATTAATTTCTTTCCATTTTTAGAACAGACGGGGTCTCGCTCTTGCTCAGACTGGTTTCGAACCCCTGACCTTGAGCGATCCTCCCGCCTCAGCCTCCCAGAGTGCTAGGATTACAGGCATGAGCTATCACGCCCGGCCTGTAATAGCTACTATTTATTGGGTACTTATTACATATCAGGGAATGTTCTAAGTAATATACATGTATTGTTTCATTCAATTCTCACTGTAACTCTATGAAGTAGACTTCATTAGTATTCTTAGTTACAGATGAAGAAACTGCTGAGGTTTGGAGAGATTAACTGACTTGTCTAAGGAAACACATCTGACAAGCAGTTGACTTCAAAGCCCATGGTCTTTCTACCAATACAGCTACCTATAAATAGCAGAGTGACTTCTATAATTTTCTCTTTTATTTTATGCTTTCATATTGAGTGTCTGAGACTCTTTATGTCCCCCGTTTGTGTTCTGGGCACCTTTTTCTGGGCCCTCAGTGTCCCCCTCACTGTGCAATCTCACCCCGAGATCAAGAATCAGAGAGAAGTAGTAAATGGAGTGTCCTGTTGCTGATTTTCTGTAATCTCAACACAAGCACTTATCAGTGTTGTTGAGATTTAATCTCTCTAGCTCATCTGTGAGACCAATTTTAATTTGGAGCCATCTGCCACAGACAAATGAGTAATTATGCCAGAGCTCAGAGGGGCGGGCCATGGGGAGAAGGTTGGCTTAGCCTCTTTCCGCCTGCCTGCATTGACGCAAGTGACCAAGAAAGAAAATTACTTGGGTGGGCTGTTGATGCAGAGGCCAGCAGATCTATTTTCCTGTTGCTCAAATCCTTAGACTCTAGTGAAAAAAGAAGGATGACTTTGAGGTTATACAGCTTGCCTGACAGCAGAAGGGAGGCCATTGCCATCAGGGTCGGGCAGAAGGAGGTAATCTGTGAACTGGGCCAGCTCGTTTATCAGCCTCTCCTCACTGTACTAGGAGTGCCTTGTGATGAGTACCATTTGCCAGCTGGTCTCTCCACACAATATGACATGTTAAGTCAAACCGATGGAGTAAAGCTGAAAATAATAGTTATTGACCATTGTCTAGCATTTTAAAAAAACTTTCTTTTTTTGTTCAAAAGACTTTGACATATTTTAATTTTATTTCTTCCACACAACAGGTCCCCGAATTAGGTAGGATTAGGTATTGTCAGGTTCATTTTACAGATGATGAAGTTGAGTTATAGAGAGATTCTGTAACTTGCCAAGCTAACCCTGTTAGCTACAAGCTAGCTAGCACCATGAACTCTGAATTAGAGTCTGTCACTGTCTTCTAGGCCAGTAGTTTTTAAGCTATGTTCACTCCTCAGGGGCCAAGAATGTATAGGAATGGAAGTGTGTGTGTATGTGTGTGTGTGTGTGTGTGTGTGTGTGTAAGAGAGAGAGAGAGAGAACGAGAGAGAGAGAGAGAAAATGAGAGAGAGAGAGAAAACGAGAGAGAGAGAGAGAGAGAGAGAGAGAGAGAGAGAGAGAACAAGTGGGTTTTGGGCCTCAGCCCGCACTTAAACTAGGGCAGCTGTGCTTGTTCACATCTGAGTGGGATTTCATTTAATGAAAGACTCTGCTGCTGAAAATGTTTGAAAACCACTTGTTTAGACCAGTATTTCTCATAGACAGTGTAGTGAGTTGAACTGTGTCCCCCAAAAGGTTATGTTCAAGTCTTAACTCTTGGTCCCTGTGAATGTGACCTTTGCTGATGTAATCATGTTATGATGTGGGCATCCTGGATTAGAGTGGGCCCTAAATCAAAGGACTAGTATCTTTATAAGAAAAAGGAGAGGGAAATTTGGATATAGAAACACAGAAGAAAGACACAGAGGAGAACTCTGTGTAACAATGGAGGCAGAGATTGGAGTGACACAGCTATAAGCCAAGGAATGCCCAGGATTGCTGGCAACCACTGGAGGCTAGCAGAGAAGCATGGAACAGATTGTCCCTCCAGAAGGAACCAGTCATGCTGACACCTTCATTTCGGACTTCTGGCCCCTTGACCTGTGAGGGAATACATTTCTTTTGTTTTCAGCCACCTAGTTTATGGTAATTTGTTATGGCAGCCCTAGGAAAGAAACACAGAGAAGTACATGGCCCTCTTACCTAAAAATAGGTGAAGGTGGGTTCATTAAAATACTGATTTCAGGCCTAAACCTCAAGATTCTGATTCTGTAGGTATGGGATGGAGCTAAGGAGTCTACATTTTGACAAGTTTCCCACGTGCATAACTTTTGACTTTTGAGTTGATATTGAGCATACACAGAATACAAGTCTCTTCTCTGGATTGTGGCTGAATTTGCTCTCGCTGTTGATAATGATCCTCTACTGCTTCCCAAATTCAGTGGCCCAAAAGTAGCAAGAAAATAGATCAGAAATAGGCTGGCATTAGAACTTATATTGTCAGAAATTTTTGAATTCTTAGACGAATTGAAGAGGGTTTACCCCAAGGAATCACAAATCTTCCAGACTCAAAACCTACACTAAGGAAATAGGCCATAGTGATTAGGAAGTGGGCCAAGAGGGTCAGATTACTGGAGCAACAAGAAGACCACAGAGTAACACACATACACACATGCATACACACACATGCATGCACACAGACACACACTCCTGTCTAGTACAGAAAATTCTGCCTAATAAAGTATCACCATTTTCACTTTAAGATTTGGTCCCTATTAAAACTGTAGGTCTCGGCCAGGCACGGTGGCTCACACCTGTAATCCTAGCACTCTGGGAGGCCGAGGCAGGAGGATCGCTCAAGGTCAGGAGTTCAAAACCAGCCTGAGCAAGAGCAAGACCCCGTCTCTACTAAAAAATACAGAGAAATTAATTGGCCAACTAAAAATATATAGAAAAAATTAGCCAGACATGGTGGCACATGCCTGTAGTCCCAGCTACTTGGGAGGCTGAGGCAGTTGGATCGCTTGAGCCCAGGAGTTTGAGGTTGTTGTGAGCTAGGCTGACGCCACGGCACTCTAGCTTGGGCAACAGAGTGAGACTCTGTCTCAAAAAAAAAAAATAACAACAAAAACACAAAAAACCTGTAGGTCTTTATATGAGTGTTGATACCTGAAGCCAGTGTCAGCCATTTTTGCCTTGCCTCTGATCTTTATCTGAGAGAAGTTTTGATATACTAGAAGAGAAAGATCACAAGGGGCTGGGGTAAGAATGGAGCAGAGAAGGTGTTGCTGCCAGCCTGGAGCTAAAGTCCTTGCCCAGTAAAACCAAGGAGGGCACTGGTTTATCCTCTCACAATTGATGGAGGTCAACTGTGCCCAGTCCGTTGGCGAGATAATGGAGGGCCTTGGTGAAAAAGGACAGTTTGTTTGAATTCTGTGTAAGAAGAAGGCCTTCCTGAGAGTGGCCTGCCCATCTCAACCCAAGGTCCTTCAGGAGGCCTGTGTTTGCTCTCTTCCCTGATCGCTCCCAGGTAAACAAACCTTGTTTCTATCTCCCAGCAAGGCAGAGCTCCAGCGCTGTGGCAGCCTGTTGTTATAGTTACTGACACATGACTTATCACGATGATTGTCAGGGCAAAGGAAGAAAATGAAATTTAGCAGAGGCCAGTGGTGGGGGTTGGGGGAGAGAGGAGAAAGGAGGAGAAGGCTACTGAAGAGACTTGGGAGTGGAGCTCTGTGGGTTTGTGCATACAGTGTGATATCTAAGTATTGATAAAGAAGGTCTTATATTGGCAGTGTTTATGATAGAGTCCTGATTAAAAAAAAAAATAAAAACAACTGCCTGTCCCAAATAGCTTTGCCCAGGTTCCATACTCCTGAACCACCATTAGTGGTTCATTTTATGAATTAAGTTAAGTACTGCCTTTCCCCCAAGGAAGATCATGAGCCTTTGATTGCACTTTAGTATATGTTAACCTAGTGCCTTACCTCCTGACTGAAAAAGCCTCAGTGTTTGCCAGAGCACTGGGGAAAGATGGTGGAAATGGGGGCCATCAAATAAGGACTTGGCCTACTTTCAAAACTCACATAGGGCTAGCATTACTAGCCTTCTTTTTGGCACCTGCCCTATGTTCTCCTCTTTCTCAAAAGAGTTATGAAGCTTAATGGGGTTGAATATAAAAGTCCAGAAGGTACTGTTCAATCAGGAAGCCATGTACTTTTCTGGGAGATACACTTAACTCCTTCATGTTCCTCAGCAGATATTTATATCGCGTGCTAGGTACTGGGTTAGGTACTGATGCAGGAAGCACAGATGCCATGAAGCATTAGATTTATGCCTCACGTTAAAGAAACAATCTAGTTATAGAGATCATACATTTACACAAGTAAAGCTAACCAACAGTACAAAATGCTATGTGATTATTGTTAAGCGAAGGGAAGAGCCAATGGGCTGCAGGTTCTAAGAGGTGGGCAAGGTCATTTTGGAATATGGTAGCTAGATAAGCCTTAGTGAAGATTAGCACATCAAATCACCCAAGCACTTGGAAGGGTTCTGGGGAAATGAGGCACAGAATAAATCAGTTTTGATGAGGATGGTGAGATTGACTAAATAGGAAACATGTTCACAGCTCTTTGCTTTGCTATTCATCCAAATCTTTCAGCCTATCCTTTCCAGAAGGCTCATATATCCTCCGTTGATTTACTCTGTCTCAGAACTCCTGTGCTGGGAGCCCTAGGACTGAATTCAGACTGCCAGGGAAGCATTATTGCCTACTACTTAAGAGGGTGGGTTCAGGAGCTAAGGTGCCTGGGTTTGAATCCTGGCTCTGACATTTACTAACTGTGATCTTGGACAATTGACCTAACCATCCTGTGACTCAATTTTTCTTATTAGTAAAATGGAGATGGTAATAATCATGTCTACCTAACAGAGTTGCTAGAAGTATTAAATGAAGTAAGTCATGTAAGATGCTTAGCACAATGCTGGTTTTTATATTACTTATTCATTAAATAAATATTTATTGAGTGCTTGTGATGTTCTAGGCACTTTTCTAGTGATGCTATAGAGCAGTGAACAAGGGATACAAGGTACCTACTCTCTTGGCACTGTGTTAAATGCTGATGGGGAAGAGGGGATTCAGGCCCTTTATTCAAGGAACTTTTAATATAGTGTCTTGCTTTCTGCTCTGTCAATTACAATTCTTAGTCTGTAAGTTATCACTTAGTTTATTTTAATTCCTTTTTGTTTAATTAGGCAAGTATTAAAGCTATGAATTTCCTTTAAACTCAGCTTTGGCCATATCCCCTAAGATTTAATGTTGAGTGTTTTCATTACCAATATTTTCTAAGAACTTTGCAATTTTGGTTTTGCTATGTGCCATTGCTACTTTTTGTACTGAAGTATTCCATTTTTGATGAGTCAGTATTTTTTTGATCCTACTATGTGCCCAATGCTATGCTCCTAAAGAAGACAGTGAAGAGACCTGTCTGACTTGAGGGATGTTTAGAAGAGACTAGGAGAAGAGACTGGAAAATACCATTGCATGAAGGTTATTGAGTGCTAGGCTTCGTGGGTTGGTTTCTCTTCTAATGAGGAGACATTGTAGTTACTGAAAAGTGCTGGGGTGTAGGAAATGATTCCCCAAAATATGGTATTTCATCATGTTGAGTGCTTTGAAAATTAAAAGGCCTCGGAAATAAGCCTCATAACCAAGCTCTCTCTCTCTCTCTGACCTTCTTTGACCTCCCTGTCTCTCTGATTCTGTTTCTGAAGTACCTGGAGGGACTGTCTGGAATTTCCTTATCTAAGAAAGTTTATTTCTAAAAGAAATGCATTTGTTTTTTAAGACCTCATCCCTAGAAATCTCTTCAAATAACCAAGAAAGATTAGCTGCAGGAAAAGAGAAGTGACTAGGAGTAATCACCATGCCCAGACAGATTTTTCATCTATTCTTCTGAGGGAATTTGGGAGAGATTGCTTGGGGAACTTTGTCTGCATAATAAGACAACCTTTGTTCCTGTGCAGTTCTGCCCCTAAACTTCCCTTAACTGTTGGTGCCATCCAGCTTCCAAAGAGGCTTATTTACGAAATGATATCTGTCTCCTAGGTCCAGACATCTTTCCCCTATGAAGAGAGTATTTAAGCCTCAATCATCTGGCCTTGCTTTGAGTCTCATATTTTGTGCATGGTTCCCATGTCCATATGCATGTTAACAAATTTTGTATGCCTTTTGGTCCTATAAATCTGCCTATTGTAAGTTCAGTTTTCAGCAAACCTAGAGAGGGCAGAAGGGAAGCTAAAAAGGATGGACAGGAATGATAGAATCGTTACACTGCTTTACTGAGAATAAACCAGCATCATTGTTCAGGATTGCTTGAGAGAGGGGAAGAGGCTAGAGGCAGGGAGATCAGTCAGAATAGTTTTATGTTAATCTAGGGCAGTTGTTCTCAAACCTGAATGTGCATCCGAATCCCCTGGAGGGCTTATTAAAGCACAGCTTGCTGGGTCCTACCCCAGAGTTTTTGATTTAGCAGGTCTGTAGTAGAGGCTTGAGAATTCACATTTCTAACTAGTTCCAAAGTAATGCTGATGCTGCTAGTCCAGGGACTACACTTCAGGAACCGCTTGTGTAGGAGAGCGATGATGAGAATCAGATCAGAGCCATAAAAGCTGGGCTAAAGAGGAGAGAAAGTATGTAAGAGAAATTGGGGGCTGGCAGTGGTGGCTCATGCCTGTAATCCCAATGCTTTAGGAGTCTGAGGTGGGAGGATTGCTTGGGGCCAGGAGTTTGAGACCACCCTGTGCAACATAGCAAGACCCTGTCTGAAAAAAAATGGTTTTTAAAAATTAGCTGGGTGTGGTGGGACATGCCTGTAGTCCCAGCTACTTGGAAGGCTGAAGCGGGAGGATTGCTTGAGCCCAGGAGTTGGAGGTTACAGTGAGCTATGATTGTGCCACTGTATTGTAGCCTGGGCAACAGAGCAAGACCCTGTCAAAAAAAAAAAGAAAGGAAAGAAAGGAAAGGGAAGGGAAGGGAAGAGAAGGGAAGGGAAGGGAAGGGAAGGGAAGGGAAGGGAAGGGAAGGGAAGGGAAGGGAGGAAGGAAGAAAAAGAAAGAAAGAGAAATTGGGAAGATTGGAAAGGAAGAAACCACAGGGCTTGGGAATTGGATGCGGAGACAAGAAAGAGGGAGAGATCAAGGATGACTACAGAATATCAAGTCTAGGTGCCTTGAAGGATACAAGAATCACAGAAGCAAAATCCCAAACATCTAGGTATGGAACACAGTTACTTGACAGGTAGTGGGGAAATATGTGAGGCCCTATATCCATCTGCATCTGCACCTTGGCACTCAAGTTTAAAGGTCTTCTGTCTTGTCATCAGGAAAGAGATTGGTGAGAAGGAGAACCCCAGATCTGTGTTTGATCTCTCCTTGAGTGGAAGAAGAAAATGAAGATAGAAAACAGGGGCAGAAGGGTCTTGAATATTCTGGAAAGAGCGTATCTTTGGGTTGTTAAGTATTGAATGTATATAGTCAAATACTAATAAGGAAAAGGCAATTGAATAAAACTCAGCATGGGCCATGCAGGGTAGCACTTGGATACCACCTGAGATCACTGATACAATTTCCAAGATAGAGCTTCTAAATTCCAGAGTACCTAACCTTCCCCAGTTTCAAGGCTTTCCAGCCTGTAGGGATTTCTCTTACCTGCTTCTCTCCACTGGGCCGCCTGTAGCTGAGCAGAAGCTCCACAGCACCCACCACTTCCTTGCGAATGGCATAGAGCAATGCATCGCCCACATACACGCTGTGGTTTAGCAGTAGCTCCATGATCTCCAAGTTCTCGTTCTCAATGGCAATGAGCAGGGCACTCCGGCCTAGAGGGTCCATGCAATTGATGTTGACATTGTAGTAGATCTCTGCCTCCTGTAGTGCCTGCTTCACAGTGGCGTAGTCCCCCTTCTCCACAGCATTGAGAAAGGCCTTTTCCTCTGCAGAGAGCTCTGTCTCAGCCCTCACAATCTGTAGGGGAATGCGGTCCCTGTATGGTGAGTAGTTGACCTTTTTGTAGTATAGTTGGGCCATGGTTCATAGCAATTTGTAAAGCTGAGTGAGGAGAGAGAGGAAGAAGAAAGATATTCTTAGATAACTGAAGATCTCAAGTGGCTAGTTATGAAGGCAACTTTGCTAAGGCATTGGAAAATCCAGAACTGTTTTAATGATAATCTTTTTCCTCTTGCAAAGAGGAATAACAGAAAAAGCCTAGGATTTGGGTCAGAAAGACCTGGGTTCAAACCCTGATTTTACCACTTTCCAGCTCTGTGACCTTGGATAAGTTATTCAAGCCTTCTGTGCTTCCTTATTACTAAAGTTATCAATATCAACAATATTACCATCAGTTGTCATTTAGTAACTGCTTACTGTGTGCCACGTCCTGTGCTAGAGATTAATTACTACCTCATAAAGCTATTATGACAGTTAAATGAGACATACATGATCAAAGCAACTGGCAGAGGGTAAACCTCTTAAGATATGACACAACCAAGTTTCTTCCTCCCTTCCCTTCTGCTGCCTGGCAATACACATGGTAATGCTTCTGATTGGTAATGCAAAGTTAGAGCTCATTTTTGTCCAGCTTTCTTTGGGCTCTGGGTCTGTGGGCTTGTGCTAATTTTCAAGATTACATTTGCCACTGTCCCAGATGCACATCCTGTATTGAATTCCTATTTTAGTGCTAAGTGAAACCTTGCTTCTTGTTGTTGCTCACTGGGGAAGGGGTATTTACTCCAATAGACCAAAGCCATCTGCAAAAGATAAACATGTACCCCCTCTGCCCACTTATGATTGTTTCCTCTGCCATTCCAAGACAAGAAGCTAACATATCTGAGAATCTGTTTAATTCTGAGAAGTGAAGTCGGTTTTATTTGTACCATATCTAAAGCCAGATCACATTTAATAGAATTGATTTTAAAGTAAAAACCTATTTATTGAGCTCCTACAATGTGTTTAAACTTTCCCTGGGAGACCAAGAAAAAAGACAGTCTTTGCTTTCAATTGCAAGTACAAAGCTCTTGCCTCATAGTTTACAGATTAAAGTCATACATGTTCCTCATTGATTCTCTGTACTAGCCTTGTGATATAGGAATGCTGATCATCCCCAGGGGAGAAAAATGAGGCTCAGATCCATTAGGTGATTGACTCCCCTCTCTCTCTTATCCCTGAGGCCTCTGGGACTCTCTGGACGCTGACTTAGGGGATGGACCCATTTTAATGTCTTTGATTACTGAACTGTTTTGCCAGCAAAAGAGCTCCTTGTCTCATCTTCTGGATGTAAGAGAAGATGAAGACATGAAGTTTCCACAAACATTTACCTCACTCTTCCAGGTAATAACATCCCTGCTTTGGCAGAGGGAGAAGCATATATTATATCAAGTGGCATTTGCAATTCATATGCTTGTGATCTTCTGGGACGTTAGTATTTGAAGATGAGTGTTGCCCTGAACAGGCCCAAATAACAAATTTCCTCTCTGCATCCAAATCTCAGGAGAGCAGGGTGCTGCTTGGTTGTCTCCAGAAGCACTGATATTTGCTTTTACTACATTCTTTTTTGTTGTTGTTGTTAAGAAAAGAGTCTCACTCTGTTGCCCGGGCTAGAGTGCATGGCATCAGCCTAGCTCACAGCAACCTCAAACTCCTGGGCTCAAGCGATCCTCCTGCCTCAGCCTCCCGAGTAGCTGGGACTACAGGCATGCACCACCATGCCCGGCTAATTTTTTCTGTTTTTGGTAGAGATAGGGGGGTGTCTCACTCTTGGTCTTGAACTCCTGACCTCAAGCGATCCT
>CAUYPO010028716.1:0-13276 GCA_963574435.1 Cheirogaleus major
TCAATTCATGAGTGGATAACTAAAATGTGGTATATGCTCACAATGGAATATTATTCAATTCTAAGAAACAACAGTGAGCTAACACCGTTTATGCTATCCTGGATTAAGCTTAAGCCCATTATCCAAAGTGAGGCGACACAAGATATGGAAAGTGGGCTCCACATCTACTCGCCATCAAATTGGTACTGACTGATTAAAACTATGGTGCTCAAATGGTGGTAGTGTCCACCAGGGTTTGGGGGAGGGGCAAGACCCACATCAGAGGGATGTGGCCAGCATTGTCAGGGGGAAGGGCAAACCTCTAACCCTTCTTAGGGAGAGGCAAAGTTATACAATGTATCCAAAATGTAAAAAAAAAAAAAAATTTTTAGTCGGATGGAGGGCAGGCAGGAGGGGGGAGGAAGTGTAGAGTTACATAATGTGAGCCGTGCGTGCCACCTGGGGATGGGACTCGCTTGAAGCTCTGGCATGTGGGGGGGGAGGGGTGGTAGGGGCAATGTATGTAACCTTAACAATATTTGTACCCCCATTATATGATGAAATTAAAAAAAAGAAAGAAAACTGGTACATGTAGTATTTTTTTTAAAGGCCACAGCTATTGTCTGATTATCTAAATATGTGGCTTTCTGGTGGTCTGATTTGATTCAAGAGTAAAATTTAGAAAAATAAGAAGCACAGATTATCAAATATATTTTGAGTCATCTATAAAAAATGTTCTGGCTTTGTATCTAGGTGGAGTTCTTCCTACAGCTAAGAGTTAAAGCTCCTTGGAAAGAACTTGCAGATAATCTACACTACGAATTAAAGAGAGATTGATTGATTTTGTGCATAAACAAAGGACTAGGATTTTAATCCTTTACTACAAGTTAAGGATTTATGCTTGAATAGGAAGCTCTGCAACTTATCCAAGAGGCAGATGGAGGGAAGGTTGGCAGAAAGGGTCAAGTTTTCTCAGCAAACAGTACCAGGTCTACTCAAACAAAAGGTCTCAAAGGTCTGCACTACAGAGCTTACAAATAAGTATTTTATCCTAGAGAATTTTTAAAGCAGGTGTTGCAAATTACCCACTTAAACCATTTAAAACTTTTTCAATATTGCACTCAAAGGACATATAATTTTAACGAAGGTAACTTCTTAGTGTACCTCCAAGATAAATTGGATAAAAAATGTAATCCTGAGTAACTAAATGAGTTAACCTACTATACAGGATTTTAGCAAAGAGCCAATTATATTTGGAGACTGTCTGCCAAAAAATAATGATTACATTTTCAGAGCAATTGATCTTAAGCCATTCTTACTGATACAACTTCGAGAGCAGGACCAGACGCCTACTGAGGCACCTCCAGGTTTTGACAGTAAAGCCTTGTCATCGGCCCCGAGACAACCTCCCTTTGTTTGCCCACATCAATAATGCATCCAGCATCCGGAACAATGTCACGTCTTCTTTTTTATCTTATTGAGGAAATAAGATAAAACAAAGAAAGGCCAACTCTGGTTCTGGTTGCTCCCCCTATTAAGATTGTTCTTATCAAAAGAGTATTTTTACTCAGCTAGACACTTGTGGAGGTTTCTACGTGAGCCTGTATAACAGACCAGGTTCCACAGTGGCATCTATAACACGTTCTTACAGCCCAGTCACTCCTCCCTGGGCACAAAGACTGTTCTGCCACCTTCAAAGATCGGTCCTACCTGTCTACATCACCCTCATGCTCCATGTGTTGTCTGGAGTGGGTACTGGTGTCTCCACTTCACAGGAGGCCTCAGTGAAGCTGGAGCCAACACCCAGAACTGCCGTCTGCACAGGTTCCCCACCCACCTGTGCCCGAGCACATCATGAAATTGCGTCCATGTCTTCCAACGTCCCGTGAAGGGCAGAAGCATCAACTGCTTCTTCTGAGTGAGCACTACCAATCCTGCTGCACCTGTTGGAGTCATTAGGTCTCACACTCTTTCAGAAACTCCATTGTTATTATATCAGAGATTAAAAGGTGACCAAAAAATAGCAAGAAAAAAAATCTATTTTTTAAACAATAATAAAATTCTATGGCCAAAGGCAGCAGACAACGCTATTGGCATTCCAATATACTCTGAAATATACCCTGAGCCTTTTCTTGGCTAAGGTCCAGAATAAATGGTGTCCCTAATGTCATGGCATGTACACTTTCTAGTCTTCTCCATAGAATTTTTAGATTTTACTACAAAAGATGAAATTAATGCATAGGAAATGGTTTGACTGACAATTCAGCATATAATGATACATTCCAAGTACAATACAATAATCATCACTGTAATATAAATGTCTTGCTACCATTCTCTCTTTCCTTTGCCTTATCACTCCTCTATCTTATAGTAAAACCCTGTAAATACTATAATTATTCTCAGAGAAATAGGATATAGGTTCTTAATATTTTTTTCAAAGATGGGAAGAAAAGAGTACAAAAGAGCCAATGGCTGGTCCAAACTTATACACTGAGTGGAGCTCCTAGAAACAGAAACAGTGCCCAGCAAAGAAAACCAGAGCTGGACAGGAGTCAGAGTGTCAAAAACAGATTTTATTCAGGACCTACTGCAACAGGGGGAAGAGACCTC
Source organism: Cheirogaleus major (assembly GCA_963574435.1). Taxonomy (NCBI): domain Eukaryota; kingdom Metazoa; phylum Chordata; class Mammalia; order Primates; family Cheirogaleidae; genus Cheirogaleus; species Cheirogaleus major. Next base: position 2,590 of record CAUYPO010028716.1, read on the forward strand.
AGTATAGAACCCGGTTCAATTCCAAATACATCATGGACAAGTGGGGATTTATAGCCAAGGAGCAGGGTAGTGTCTGTGGGTGAGAAGAAACATCAGGGGTGAAAGGGATTCTGGCTAAGTTGACTTGACAAGATTCTTGCTGAAGGCGGGCCAGGGTGGTGAGATATGAAGGTTTGGGGGATGAGCAATTTGATTTAAAAATCACACTCAGATCTTTGAAAGTCTCCTCTCCAGGTCAGTCCTTTTAAATTATGGATGCATGTGAGCAGTTGGCAATGCAGCCTGCCAAAGCTGAGTTAAATAGCTCGGAAGACTCTAAAGATAAGCATTCTTTCCTTGTATTGAAAGTTGTCAATAATAATTGTTTTAAAAAGTGAGCCTGCAAAAGCCAATGTGATTGCACATTGTTTCATGGTCAACGCAGTCGATTTGCATCCTCCTTGTGGCCTCAAGATGAGTGACCATGACCAGTGACCGGTTTTGACTGGGTTCTAAGAGGCCACACTGTTTCTAAATACCATATAGTGGAAAACTCCACTGGAAAAGAAACTCACAATTCAACCTAAAACAGGAAACATAATATTAAAAGGATAGAGAAAGGACAATGTCAGTAATTTTACTTTTATGTAATACTTATCTCTATAGCATGAAAAAGAACTTGTCTTAGTATTGCCTGGAAAACTTAGAAGAATAAAAGGCACACATCTATGCAAGAGCTAGCCCCACTAAGAACATTCAGAACAGAGGCTGTTAATGGCATCTGTGCTTTTCAAGGTCTGCATTATTTTGCCTTTGGGTAGAAGAGGTAAAAAATAAATAAGAAGGAAACTGCCTATTTAAATATGAAATAAAATAATGCAACCATAGTACATTTCTTTCCTTCCTGGGACCTCACGCCATCACTTCAAATATAGCCATCAAAAAAGTAGAACATTTTGGTGTAGGAAGAAGATTCATTTGTAAAGAAAGATCCAGATGTTGTTTCACAAGAGATAGCTCTATATTAGTTTTTCCGTGCAGAAAATACAAGTTATGTTGCATTGAATGTAAATGGCAAGGTAACAAAAAGAGACTTACCAGACATCTCTTAATGGGTCTAATTTTATCCTCGATTTTTCTTTTTCTAAATCTGAAACTTAAAAATTTTCTTCTCTTCTTCCTCTAAAGACTCTTGGTCATACATCAATGGTTTCCAGTCAATACTTTTGTCTCCTTAATCTCAAATTCACCTAGCTTTAAATTGATTTTCAAACTTTTTTCCCATCAAATAAATGAGTTTTAAACTCTTTTCTTTTTCTGGCCGGTTAACTTTTTTTGCTCCCAAATAGTTGCTACTACAATAGCCCTTCTTATTTGTCTAACTATTCTGTCATCATAAATTTCCAGGATTATTTTCTAACAGTTGAAATACAATGCATATTGCTGCCCCCAAAGAATTCACAATTGATTTTCAGAGACAAGTCATATGCACATGGTACACAGTAAATGACAATACAAACCAGTAAGTTACACATTCTCAATGACTGTGTTTACTGTATAGCTGAGGCCATCAAGAAAGTCTATTTTTAGAAGAGGTAACACTTAACTAGGTTCTAAGTTAAAGGGAAGACTAGAGAGGAAAGGTATTCTATGAAAAATAAGAGAGAAATGATAACTGTGAAGACCAGAAGCAGAGATAACATGTGTGTGTGTGTTATTGTTTAGAAGACAGTAAGCCAATTTGGCCACAGGGAAAGGTTTTCTAAATTTCCTTAATCACTGAGTTTTACTGACCCCTCTTTCTAGAATGTTCAGGACTAGGAATCGCTTCTTTTCGGTGATTTACTTATACTCACTTAAGGATATTTTATTAGACCCAAAGAAAATGCTCATCATTTCTCAACAATATTTCTATTTCTCAGAATCTTCAAAATCCAGTTGAGAAGTACAGTGAAGACGGCATTCACTGCAAGTCTTGCTCCATCCATCGGTACCAATGCAGAGAAGCAAATCGGGATAGAGATACGTCACCTCTATATATTTTCAAGTATATGAAAATACAGCTATTTTCATATACTTGCTTCATTCTAGCAATGACCCAAATTTAAGTGTCATATTTCGATCCAGGTAAGGCACAAATTAATACCTCCATTAATGGAAAAACTCAAGGTTAAGTGACTTATCCTTGGTCACCCTGCTATCAATGGTAGAGGCAAGATTTTTAAACCTGGCCTTTGGATGCCACAAGCGCTCTGCCACCAATTCCACTATGACCAGTAAAGACCCTAGAACTGTTTAGCACCAGCTGATGAAGTCACAATTGTTCTCTTCTTCGGATTCTTCCCTAACTGATGTCACCCACGGCTCTGATGCAGAGCTGAGTTAATCATCTTCATCAACTTCACAGCCAGTTAAGTGAAAATATTAGAGTACTGTGCTTGACTGTGACATGTTCTGTACTGTTACAGTGTGCTTCTGCCTGGCCAAGTACGTGGCTCATTCTTAACGTTTGTCCCAAGAGACTGGATCACCGTAATTGCTCACCACTGCAGGGAGATGCAAGCTTCCCTGACTTATAATCAGTAAGGTTTTAAAAGTAAGTATACTTGTGTCCAGCAAGCTGTTCAGTCATGATCTTGTCCACATTTTGTTGTTGCATATTTCTTCCATTAATTGTCCAATACGCGACAGTTCACAGAAACAGCGTTTAGGGAATCACTCAAGTCACCGCTAATTTGCAAAACGATTCAACAACCTCAGGTTCCTGAAAGATTTCCCCAGCACACACATTAGATCTCCTCTTGTCTAAATGTTTACCTTGTGGTCCACAGAGCAAGGTCAAGTCTGCACATAAAACGAGAGGTCTGAAACGCACCCCCCCTCTGCTCTGTAGTCCCTCCCTGAGCTGTACACTTCCAGAGGACCTGCCGAAACCCAACAGCCGAAGTAAGTTGGGGTGTTTTCCCCTTGAAAAATCTATACAGCAACGTGAGAGAGAGAGAGAGAGAATAGTGGTCTCATAATTAAAGTTTGAAAGGTTTCTTAACTTTTTTAAAGACTAATAGCATAGTAGAGCCAGATTTTCAAAGAAGATCATTAATTTTCCTTAATTTTAAACTAAATCTCAAAGTATATATTTTATTCATATTCAGAAAAGGATAAATGGAAGATCAAAAAGCAATAATGCAGACCTCACCAGTGCCCAGCCCCCGAGGGAACCATTGCACTGCATTTTTTATGTTAGTCGACCTTTTCTTCTTAGTATTCATGAAAACTTAGCAAATAATCACATTGAATTGATTTCAGGGACATACATCTTTTGCTTCCTGCCTGCAACAGGAAGCGCAAGCATGGTTGTCTGACACGGGGATGCCCTTTCGTTCTGTCTTTAGTAAAAGCAACTGTGCAGAACAAGTAACGAGCAACCCGATGAAATCGCCCATCCTGAAGTCTGCACCCGCCCTGCTCTGCAATTTGTCTTTCTCCATCTACACAGAGCTCTCGTTCTCCTTCAAAGCAAGCTCTGGGGCTATGGAGACAATTCCGGTGCAATGAACAGAAACCACTTCACTTGTTAGCCAAGAGGATATTTAAGGTGCTGAAAAATGAAAAGTTAATACAATGTACCATTCAGTCTCAGTAATTCACCTTTAAGTGTAACATCTTAAAGGTCCTATCAGCTGCCATGCCCTGCGTTTATGCCATGTTTATCCTTACAGAGTTCCTGAGTTTCATGACGACTTGCTGAATGGCGAAAACAATACATTACAATGCAAGATGGAATCGCAGCTATTTATTTTCACTTTATAAGACAGACAGCTAAGAGATAACTTGTTCAAAGGAAGGCAAAAGGCAATCAAATGTCATGGGCTCAAGATAAACCAGCTGGCACAATCAACCGCACGAGGCAGGCCACCAATTTATAATTCAAATGTTGGAATGTTTGTCGTTAGAATGTTCAACTTCCTGGAGCAAACATGGACTATTTTGCTAGTACCAGGAGCCAAAATGCTACTATATTCCACTTAGGGGTCATAAAAAGGTAAAAGGCCAAGCAATCCATCTTACACAAACTCCCTGTTTGTCCACAAAGGGATTCACAATGGGGTAGCCGCTTGCAAATAAACATGATGTGCTGTAATTTGAGGCAGAGTATGAGATTTAGTTTACCCTCACAGCCAAGAGACCTGGGATTCCTTTGACTAAAATCAGTCTTTTAAAGTATAATTCTCTCCAATGCCTTTTCTAAATGGGCATATGCGTGTGAGTTGGTGTGATTCATGCTGGACCATATTAAAAGGGACTTTCACTCAGCAAGGTAGGAACTGGACAGGTGAATATTTACAGGAGACGACCTGTTTGTAAATTTTCAGAGTTCACAATTATAAAGTGCAGAGCACCAGTTGAACTGTTACTATTGGGTCCTTGTACAGCCAGAGTAAATCAGGAGAATATATGGTTCTTGGAGCAAGAAGACAATTAAAAAAAAAATTAGAAGTAGACTATTAAAAAAAATTAGAAAGGCTTTCATACTTGGTGTGCTTTTGAGTTTTGTCCCACTCTATAATAATCATAAAATTCAAATTGCCACCGGACTGGTGAACTGCAAGATTAAGAGAGAACCACCAAGCACAGTAAAAAGACTAACCCCAGGTGGGAAATAAGACGACCAAAGAAAAACAGCATGTCAAGCAGCTTGGAAATAAAATTCAGGAAATTCAGTATTCACTGTTAATTTTCCCCTGAATCCCTTCATATTGTTTTCTTTTTTGTCTCCAGCCAGCTGTGCTTTTTAATAGCACAATTATTTGCTATTCAGATATATTCCAATTATTTCTTTAAAAAAAAAAAAACTTCCATAGGATTATCAAGTTTGTCCATTTGAGAAAATTTTACTACCTCATGTGGCATCCACAATGTGATTTTGATTATGTAGAACTACATCATTCGTTGTTATTAATGACAATCACTTTAATGAGTAAAAACATGGATTGTTTACAGCGCTAATTCAAGTAGAGACAGTGAGAGCTAAATAAACTTGATGTGAATCGGAAGTTGGATGACATGGGTACCGCCGCAGGATAAGCGGTTTCCAAAGGTGTGGGCACAGGGTGAAGGATTCACATCCGATGCTCTGGTCAGTCCCAACGAGGCGCAGCACAAACCACCTCTGCTGGAAATGAGTTTATTAACTTCCAACAAGGCCTCCAGCTGCTCATTAGCTGTGCAAACTCCGGAGAGGAACACAAGGAGTTGCTTCTTTCTCACCACTTTAAAGAAGCAAAAATACGGCTTTCAGTGTGATGTATCCTGGAGACACTGATTTATTCAAAAGATCTTTTTAACGTAAGCTCCTTGTGTTTTGGGGACACAGCACTCTGAGGTGTGTGTGCGTTCTTTGTTTTTGTTTTAGTGGCAAAATCCTCCATTCCTGTGCCTGGGCCTCTTCTATCTGCAGGCACAATCGATGGGTAAGGATAGTTGGTGACTTGTCTCTACTTCCAAAATTTAACTAGTGCCACCATATTTGCTTCTCATCATTCTCTTTTAACGGGATGATTTATGCATGTGTAAAAGTGACCTTCCTAGCTTGATTCCTGTTTACATCTTCTTTCTATGAGAAAAGCACCAAACCCCTAACTTAAACAACATGACAATACTACATTGATTACCACATGCTTGCATAACTCCATCAGTCATTGCATTCTCTAGGTGAATCATATGCTTTCTATTTTTAAAAGTGCCATGGAAAAGTCAGGTTAAATCACAAATGTCCCTTAGTGCTTACCTGGAGAGAAGTGAAAGCAATTTTACCACCATAATGCCCTGGGAACTAAGGAAATGACCTACTTTTCACCATATCAACTGGTGTTTTTCCAATCCTCTTTCCTTGAGATTTTTTGGTGCAAACTGTTTACAACCCTCTCCTTGTTGAAGCACTTCCTTGGCTTACGTGTAATACACTTAGTCTTCCTGCCTCTGAAACACAGTTGCTTCTTCCTCCACTTACACACCGAACTTACTCCAACCTTCCAGTCTCACCTGTGCATATTCCTCCAATCCAATCATCAATCTAACATTCTGTCCTTATACCTTTAAGAAAATCCCTTGACTTAGTCTCAGTTACCACCTCTGTGTGTTTGAAAATCAAATCTTTCTTGACAACTCATCCTTCACTCAATTCTAGGACTGTATTTTTATCATTCTATCACACAGATTTTCTAGAAAAAAAAGAATGGGGTTGTCATTTTTAACAGACCACATATCCAAATGATTAGCTTCCCAGATGTGTTATTTTGCCATGGCCCTCCAGGAAAACAGTAACAACTAGAAAATTAGTCAAAATGGAAGCAATGAAATATTAGCTTCGCAAGGGATTAGACTGTATTTTTCTTAGTATTCACTATAGCTGTTTTTCAATCAAAATCTTTAAGGTTCATAGGTGGCAGAAATATTCCAGCTTGTATGAATTTTTACATATGGACCATATGCCCTGGCATTTCATATCTCCTCTTCCTGACCTTGAAATCAAGAATTCGGTCTCCAAGTACAGTCTTTTACAGGGAACACTGAACACAGAGGTTGCCTTAATAAGAAAATGTTCTAATTCTATCATAAATTAAAGGCAGCACTTCAGACAATAAAGCATAAACCGCTGCCACTCTATTCCTGAAAAGGAACAAACGATCCTTTCTATAAAACCTGTCTTTCTGTCACCAGATACTGGAAGTTCAAGAAATAACCAATGCAAGAATGTGGGAGTTTAATGTGTTGATGTACTAAGAGATCCCGGGTGGGTCTGAACGAATGTTTTCTCTTCACAGTGTTCTCTTATCTCTCCAATCTCAAACAGAGACAGTCTCTCAATGTGCACATTTGTCATAAATATTCCCTTCTCGTTGACACTGAATCAGCAAACATTTACAAAGTAGGTGCTAAAAACCCAAAAATAAATATAGCAGAACCCCCACCAGTCAAGACGCTAAAGGAAATGTCCCAGTCCCTGGAAATGTCCACAATTCAGTAGCGATGTCACCTTGGGCAAGAAATTCACCTGTCTGTGCCTACGTTTCCTCTTCTGTACGACCCTGAGAACAATGGTGCCTATGCCATAGGCAGGACCGTTCTGACAAGGGAAAAAGTCAACTCATAAAATGCGAGTAATAACATCACCTTCTTCCTGAGGCCCTTGTGAGAATTAAATGAATGGATACGTGTAGAACAATGAGAACAGTTCCCGGCAAGTCGCACACTCTTAGTAACGTCCATCCTCATCGTCACTGTTACTTCCTGATGCCTTCCTAGGATAGTGTTTTTATTAGTATAGAATGGAAGTTGCTTATGAATACAAGGCTGTGTATAGATTTCCAGTAGCCAAAAAGGTAGGTGGTTTCAGGATTTACTTGTTGGCTTTCAAACCCACAAGCACTCTTATGTAACTGGCTCTAGGATACCAGTGCTAGAAGTCTGAAAACTAAATTTCCCAGACGCCTTTGCCCGCTGGCTTGCTGCAGATTGTGCCATTTGAGGGAACGAGTGGAACGTCAGAAGGCAGGAGGAAGGGAGAAGCCTCTGTCGCCCCCACCCTCCCCACTGCCCTCCTTCCGACAGTGCCGCGGATGTGGCTGCATCTCTCTGCAACCCACGCGTGAGCAGTGGTCTCTCCCCACGGTCACTGCTGGCCACGCAGCCCCTCACCACAAGGTCAGCCCTGGCCCAGGAGACCCCTCCTTATGGGTCCCCACCCCAGCTGGCCAGTCTCGGTACCCCGTGTGTCACTGGCAACACAGCAACAAGTGTGCTTTTGGACTCTGTAAAACCATTTTCTTCCCTTTTGCCCCCCTGAACTGATATTACCTATTTCTAGGTTGTGTCACCTGCCCTACATCACCATCCCACTCTTTCGTAACTGCGCTATCTTATGCCCCTTCTGTCCGAAGTGCGTACTGTGATGCTCATTTTTCTGATTAGACTCCAGCAGAAAAATCCTCCGTTTTAAAAATGTCTTCATGGAAATCACACACACACACATATCCCTTCCCAATGCATCTTTGCTTTCCCTGCACTGCCTGCTGCCTGGCGCTAGGCTGCTTAACAAACTCTTACAGTGTCTTTTCCCTTGACACTAAATTTGCTATTTCAATTGGGAATCCTAACATCAATCAAAATGCTCCAATCAGAGAAACACACTGGACGGACGCCACACCGTCCTCATGATGCATCCTCACGTCTGTCAAGGGGTTCGCTGCCAAGGAGCTCTTTCTCTAGAACTGCAGTGACTGTGACCTGCCTGAGAACAGGGACTTTGCAGCATGCTCCACTGCGCTTCCCCACCACGTGTTTGAATGTTTGGTTGATAGTATCAAATGGATGGATGAATAAAGGGTCCGTATACAAAAGTAGTGTTGTCAGTTAAGAGAAACCTCATATTAAACAACTTCTATTTCCTGTTAACAGAACCAGCAAAGTTTGGGGTCAGGGCCTTTCCCATCAGACCAGAACTATGGGTCTAGGTCCTCAGAGGAAGAGAGTTTTCCGGGAACGCCAGTCCCCACCAACAAGTTGAAAGCTCTGAGTCACAGCTTGGACTTCCTGTGACTTGAACACACAGTATTTCTGTTATAACTGTACGCACTACAAATAATTTTGATACGTGTCTTTAATATGCCAATTAGAGTTCTCATATTTTAAAGTAAAAGCAAGGTTTACATCATCCAGAAAGTGCAAAAAGGCAGGATCATTTTAGTGGTGTCTAAAAAATTTTATGAAACTTCCTTCTGAAGCACATCTGGTATTTCACTTTAAGAATCTAATAAATATTTTAGAATGGCATTTCATTTGTTTTACAATGACATTTGGGATTAGAATGAAGAGCTGGGGAGAAGAAATATAAAAAGGTTCCCTCCACTACTCACTGGATTCCTTATATTTAGAGACCAAACTGATTTATAATGTTCATAGGAGTCACTTTAAATCATTACCAACTGCGGTAGAACCTCAACCGGTGGTGCAGAGGTGAAGCCCACTGAATCCTAAATACACACACCCACAGTTGACTCTAAATGGCTTTCGAATTTACTTCTTTAGCATATTCTATTGAGTCGTATCTCAAACAATGTCATTTGCTATCATTCCACGGATGCCACTGGGAGTGGTGCCATTTCACATACGAGTAAGAAATTCATGACAGAGAAAAATTATTTTTACTAAAATCGTATTTTTAAGAGTCATTTGCCCTAAGTCCTTAAACACTCAGGATACTTAACTTAAGGTCATTCTCAGCACAACACAGTCCTCACAGAGCAGAAGCAAGTGAAAGTGAGATCAGCATAATTCCAAATCTGCACAGTCTCTACGGCAGGGGTTCTCAACTCTGACTGTACACTGGCATCACCCCGGTGGATGTCTGGCCTCACCCACAACATCTGTTATTAGCATTTACCAGGAGTAAAATGAGAGCAGTACGATTGTCAAGCGTGAGTGCAGGGCCAAGGAAAGCAGGTGGATATTAATTAGTCACTTCCTTCTCTTTCATATTTCCCCATCAGACTCTCAGTGCTAATGAATCACAATCTAAGGATCGACCGGCTCTGTTTTCTCTGTTGAGGGATCTCTACCCTCAAGTTCATTAACCCTCTACAGTTTATGCCAGCTCTATGGAGACAACACAAACTGAAGCCTGGCTATGAAACAAAACAACATGACATTTAAGGAGTACGACCATTACAAAAGAAAAAAATGATACTAGAAATATAGATTCCAACAGGCAACATTATAAATAAACTGAGAATTTAGCATAATATACAAATTTGATGGATGTGAAAGGATATCAATATGAAAGAAGAAAAATGACAAAGGAGAACCAAGCAGAAGTATTATGTATTAAAAATATAATGGCTGAAATAAAAGATACAATAGATGGATGTCTTTGGGATTCACATGGGACTTGTTTTGGCTAGTGTGATGCTTTCAGACATGACAAAAGGCTTCAATATGCCTGTATGGTGGAGCGTGTGCTCTTGCTTTTCTGCAATCATGTCCTAGATAGGTCACTGGCCTTAGGAGGAAAATGAGAGTCACCCAGTGACCCACGAACTCATGACTGAAAAATACTTATTGCTGTACACCACTGAGAGTGATTTTAGATACATATACACAATTATTAAGGCAACACATGATGATATAAATAGAAAATGATACAGCTGAGGATGAGTTAATAAACTGGAAGACCAGTTTGAGGAAATCTCCCAGAAGAAAGAGGAAAGTATACATAAGTTGAAAATATAAAAGAAAATCAAAAAGACATGAAAAGTAGAAATAAAAAGGGCTAAGATCTGGTTAATAGAAGTCTAAGAAAGAGACAAAAGTATACATAAAGGTGAGAAGACACTTGAAGAAATATTACAGATAAATTCCTAGGGTGGGGAGAGAGGCAGGGAATGAGGGATAAAAGGTGTCATCCATGATAAGAAAATATTCACAAGCTACATCTCATAAAGGGCTAATATCTTGAATCTACAAATAAACAAATCAGAAAAATAAACCCACAAAAAAGTGGTCAAAAGATACAAACAGAAGTTTTCAAAAGAAGATAGACATATGGCCAAGAAACAAATGAAGAAATGCTCAACATCACTAATCATTAGGGAAATGCAAATTAAAACCACAATAAGATACCACCTTACCCCTATCAGAATAGCCATTATTA
>CAUYPO010028718.1:0-37169 GCA_963574435.1 Cheirogaleus major
GAATTCAGAAAGAAAGAAATTACGGTACATATAAACAATGAAATATTATATACCCACAAAAAATAATGAAATTCTTCCATTTGCAACAAAAAGAATGGAACTGGGGAACGTTATGTTAAGTGAAATAAGGCAAGCACACAAAGATAAATCTCACATGTTCTCTCTCATATGTGGGAGCTGAATATTAAAAACAATTGATTTCATGGAGACAGAATATAGAATGATGGTTACCAGAGGCTGGAAAGGGTACTGGGGATAGGAGATAAAGTAGAGATGGTTAATAGGTGCAAAAATATAGTAGATGGGTAGAACGAACAATATTTGATAGCACAACAAAGTGACTATAATCAACAATAACTTAGGGTATACTTTAAAACAACTAAAATAGTGGACTTGGAATGTTCCTAACACTAAGAAATGATAAATGCCTAAGGTGATGAATACTCCAATTACCCTGATTTGATTAGTTCACATTGTATGCCTGTATCAAAATATCACATGTACCCTATAAAGATATATGACTATTATGTACCCATAATAATTTTTAAAAAAGAGATTAGTTCCTTGGCCAGAGAAATAAGAGCCACTATGTGTTTAGAAGAGACACCGGAAAGTCCCTGCAACCGTAACGCTGCATCTCAGGAGAAATTAGCACCACCATCAAAAACTTGAAGGATGACGAGATACCACCATTCAATTCACCTATTTGGCCCCTGCAAAAACTAGAGGGATAGTTGTGAATGACAGAGGACCAAAGTAAACACTTGGTAGTGGCAATCAAAATCATAACTGCTATGCCAGATGTGGTATTTTACTAGAACAGATTATCACAGTCTTTGACACTTAATATGCAGCTTTTGATCAGGCAAATGTATTTTTCTCAATCCCCACCAGTAACAAGGATCAAAGGCAGTCTGCTGTTATGGAGAAAAGGCAGTAGTATACATTTACTGTCCTGCCCCAGGACCAGGTTAACTCTTCTGCTCTCTGTCAGAATATAGTTCACAGAGGTATCCCACCAAAGCAGCATGATTGCTAGTTAACACCAATGATGACATCACGGTAATCGGACCTGGCAAAGACAGGGGCAAGTACTCAGGGTGTCCTGGGAAGATACATACACACATGCCAGAAGGCGGATAATAAAACCCTCAATGTTTCAAAGACCTATCATATGAATGATGTTTTTAAAGATCCAATGAACTGGAACATGTGGGAAAATACCCTTTAATATAAATGATGAATTGTTCCACTCACACCTCCTACCACTAAAAGGAGGCACTGTACTTAATGGGCTTATTTGGATACTAGAGTCAGCATATACCACATGTGGTAATATACTGTGAACAATTTATTGAGCAACTTGGAAGACTGCCACTTTTAGATGTGGTATATGCTGCCTAGAACAAGAGAGGACTTGTAACAGGTCCAGACTGCTATGCAAGGTGCCCTGATGCTCAGGCAGTATGACCTAGAAGATGGATGGAGCTAGAGGGATCCTTAGTGGATTGCAATGCTGTATAGAGTCTCTGTTAAAGCCCAATATTAGAGTTGCAACACAGACCCTTGGGTTCTAGGCAAGGCCAAACCTTCAAAAGCAGAGAACTATTCATCATTTCAAACATGCTTCTGAGCCTTACTAGAGAACATCAAGTGTGCCTATGCAACTGGAGCTGTCTCTGATGAGTTGGGATTATGAGATATGCAGTCATAAGATCATGCATGAACATCAGCAATTCTTTGCATGATGTAAATGGTACATTTAGAATTGGGCACAAGTAAGTTGCATAAGTAGGTGACCCCAACTTCCATGTGACTTTGATCTGCTACACTGATGCCTCTCTTTCAACTTATACCTGTGCTCTCATGGGTGTTTCCCCTAGTGCACATATAGGTTAACTCAACATATTTGCCATAACTGAAAATAGACTAGCACCATGATACAGCCCCACTCAAAGGTTGCCCTTAAGGACAGTTTAAAAGGGAACTTTTCCCAGTAGTCATATCTCTGAGCAATACACTTGGCCATACACCAGAGAGAAATTGCCTAAAGCAAAAATATACACAAACAAATGGCTTTGTTGATTTGTCAGAATCCTGAAAAAAAGCACAAATAAGATCTTGAAGATAAGGAAAGTTGAGAAATACACTTATGGGTGACTCTCTGGCAGAGAATTGAGAGTACATATGGGTATTTGTGTCTTGTGTTAATGTCTACTAGAGAACATTCTAGAACATTCAGACAGACACTGGCAATCGGGTAAATAGGATGGCTTGTCCAGTGGATGGCAGTCAGCATCTGGCCTCAGCCACCCCAGTGCTTGCACAGTAGGCCCATGAATGAAGTGGACTTGGTGGCAGGGATGGAGGCCATGCATAGACTTATCTAGCTACTGCCACTGCTGAATCCATAGGCTGTCAGCAGCAGAGACTCAGTATGGTGCTTCCATATGGAAGCATCCCTCAAGAAAGCTGATCAATCACTTGGTGACAGGTTGATTATGTTGGACGATTTTCATCCTAGAACAGCAGCAATATATCCTTACCAAATTAACAACTATTTTGATTATGAGTTTGCCTTTGCTGCCCAAAGTGCTTGCACCAGCATCATCTGAGAACTTAAAGACTATGTGATTTATCAACATGGGATTGCAATAACATGCCTCAGACCAAGGGACATATTTTACAGTGAAGGTATCACAATGAGTGCATCACTAGAGAACTCACAGGTCCCACGATATATTTATTGCAACACTCTGAAGAAGCCACCCTTGTAAAATGATTAAAGGCCCAGCTAAGGAGCCAGCTTGGGGACCACACCCAAGGTTGGGTGCTGTCCTCCAGGATTCTGTAAATGTACAGAATCTATAGCCAATATATGTAACTCAAATACATCAGCCTGAAAACCCATGGGTAGAATTGGCCCTTCTTATGATCACTCCTAGTGACCCACTTTGCAGAATGTGTGTTTCCCATCCCTATATCCTTGGGCTCTTCTGAATTTGAAGTTCGGAATACTGGCACCAACGGTGAGGATGGAGAGTTGGGGGAGGTTTCCACCAGAGAACACAGAAAGGCCTAAAGTGTTCCACTGAATTTCAAGCTATGACTACTATTTTGTCATTTGGAGCTTCTCAAAGTGATGGACCAGATGGGCTATAATGATGATGTGTCATTAAATCTTATAATGGTTAAGAAAAATTCTTACCATAGAAGATATCTAATATTAAAAACATGAGATTACATATTTAATGTGCCTACCTGCCATAGTGCCAGCGATGTAGTAGGCATTAAAAGCAATTAGTTCCCTTCCCTACTTGTATTTTCTTGTCATCATGGATCACACTATACATACAAAAGAGTACATCTAATGTATGACATATAGGTATAGTTTAAAAAAATAATGATAGAAAAAAATCTGTGCGTGCCCCACCTAGCTTAAGATATATCTGCCCATGTTTTCAGTATGCTTCATCGTCATAGTGAAACTTTCTGATTTTTACAATGAAAAAGCTCTCAACTTCTTACTTTTTATTTACTTCCTCCTCTAAGTAGGAAGACGTTGGAACAGATCCCTGCTACTACCACCAGCTGTGTTGAACTTGATCCGGGCACTAGATCTCTTTGAGCCTCACTTTCCCCTTTTATAAAAGAGTGATGAAATTCCTCACCTCACCTTCCCCACAGGAACATCACGCGGATGAGAGTAGGGGGAGAATATACTATGAAAGGTATGGCATAGGAATATGACTATTGCCGTGATTATGGTTTTGCCTCAAGCAGGCTGCCAAAGAGGAGGAGCATATACCCAGGAGAAGCACCTGGTACGTCATCCACAGTTAGTCTGTTCACAGATGCCAATGCGATCAGTTCTGCTGCAAAGCTGGGGCAGGACTGGTTTTCTGCGACTAACCTTTCTTTAGTCTCCATGATCTGCCACATCCTATTTACTATTCAAAACTGTGCTCATTAATACACTATTTGAATCTTTTTTGCCTTTGAAAAATCCATGACACGAATGAATCACCGCTGAGTTAGAGAAACTATTTGAAGGAAAAGCTAAAATATACCAATGTGTCTGTTGCAAGGTCCTGGCAGTAAATTTTCAAAATATCTCTGTGCAATGGACAGCATTTACTTTCCCTTTATTCTGCTGGCAGTATGTCTCTTTGGAGTCTGGCAGAGACATTTAACAGAACAAAATGAAACTTGATTTTCTCCTTGTACTGGCCTGGTGCTGTCAGCCGGATTGTCTTTTGGATGCCCCGGTGCACTCCGCGTGGGCTCTGCAAGCTCGTGGGAGGCAGCAACAATGGTCTGCAGACTGCTGAAGTGGGCAGTGCCACAGCCTGGAACCACACCAGCCCTGCTGGGAAGGAAGCCTGTCCGTTTATCAAATTGACAGCAAGGCAGCAAAGGGAGCAGCTGAAGAATCCCTTGCCAAGGACGAGCATAATGCAGAAAAATACGTCATTGCTGCTGGTGAGTGAATATATTTCTAGTTCAATTGTTGGACCATATCACCCGTCATCTAAAGTAATGGACGGTAAAGAATGACCAAGAGTTACATCCTCCAAGTAAAGCTGAAAATAGGTTTATCTAACATGAGTTACCGAGCTGGAGTCAGACTTGCTGGCCTCATATAAGGAATAGAACACTAGGATCTTCCTTCTATCCCAGAATAACAACACCCAAGGTACTGTGGCCTTTTTCAGAGCATGAGTCAAGTTTACCCAGCTTTAGATTAGAACCTCATCTTTTCCATGTGGTATTGGCAAAAGGCTGTTACAGTTTAGACAATGGATTTGGATTAGTTACTCATGATATGCTAAGAACTGGATAACATAAAAAAAGACTTTATACTCTAGTCTTGAAAGGTTTACATTCTAAGATTGCTCAAGTTTACAACACACTACTAAGCACCACACACCCAACCCCACCATTGCCTATCCACTTCTTTCCTATTGTAAACATCACTTCTAGAATATTGAACAATTTGCTTTTTTGAGCATTTTTTTCTGTCACCCCTCACTAGAATGTCAACTCCAGGAGGCATGAGTTTTTCATCTGTTTTATTCATTGATGTTGTCCCAGTTCCTAGTAATTATACTAATTGATCATTTTTTACTCTTTGAAATACTTGTGTATTTCTGATCTGGCCACCTTTCCTCTCCTACCTTATCTCTTGCTGCTCTCCCCGCCACTCACTCCATTCCAGCCACATCCACCTCGTCATGTTCCTCACAATGCCAGGCAGCTCCAGCCGCAGGGTCTTTGCACTTGCCATTCCTCTGAGTAGGATGAGCTTCCACAGTTACCCTCGTGGCTCACCCCCCATCTCCTTCAGACCTTTGCTTAAAAGTCACCCTGCCAGTGGGGTCTTCCCTGATAACCCTATTTAAATTTGTACACCCCCTTCCCCACAATAAGTGCGTATCCCTGGAACTTGCCACCTTCCTGCTCTGCTTGTTCTCCATAACACTCATCCCAGTCTAATACATACTATTAATCATCCATTGTCTGTCTCTCTCCCTCTCCACACCCAGACACACTAGAATTCTAAGCTCCCTGAAGACAGACCCTATCCTCTTCTTTGCTCACTAATGTATTCCTAATATCTAGAAAACTGGGTTACACTTGGCACAAAACAGTATTTGTTGACTAAATGGATGATCACAAAGGCAATTTTTACACATGAAACACCAGATTTTAAAATGTCCCACTTTAGTTTAGAAAGCATACACATGATTGTAATAAGATGTTTGAATTTCAAATAGGAACTTGAATATGAAATACAAAATATAATAAGAAGCAGGTGGCTTGGAAAGGTTAAGTAATACAAGGCATACATCTTTGCTTTTTGATGAATGCAATGCTAGAGTCTAGGTTGCTGATAAATTTTGGATGGAAAACCTCTAAGCAGTTTTTGCTATCACATGCTATTCTTGGAGGCAGCAATCAAAACACACACACACACACACACACACACACACACACACACACACACCAGCCTTCATGTATAAGATTGCTTCTGGTGCCCAGGGAAAATGAGAGGAAATGACTTTTAAATGGCTAAGGAAAGTATTCATGATTTATTAGTTCAGTGAAACGGAAGAGCAGGCGCCCGCTTGACAAAGCAAGCAGAACCAACCCTAACCAGGTAGACTCCGACGTGGAAGCTCATTGACCAAATGCCTACAGTGACAGCTGTGTGTTTATAAATGACTCTGAGAATCGGAAACCTCAGAGGAACACTACAAGATCTTCCTCTTCCCTTCCCGTCAGCCGGGGGACAGGAAATTTGCAGGGAATGATTTTCTCCATGTGAAAACCAATTCAAAATGTACATTCTCGCTTCCAACCAGGGACTCCTGAGTATGATCTGGGAGTGTGGAAGTGGTCGTTTGCTCTCTTTGTGATCAGCATAGAATCACGTTACTTCCGAGCACAAAGAGATTTACATAATCATGCTCTCTGATCATGGCATTTTATGAAGATGAAAACTGAACTAAACCCAGAGTTCCCTGGCTAATTTGGACAGAATGCCCCAGCCTGCCTGAAGAGTGCTGAAGCCGCATGCCAGTGTCTCCTCCCCATGCTGGAGTGTCATTGCTGGTGTCCTAGTAAGGTCTCCATAGCAAGCATTCATTTCAACCCAAATTCACACATGCAGTCATTCAATTCTCTATATGTACACATAGCTGGAGAGAGAGAGAGAGAGGGAGGGAGATAAATACAGATATGCTATGTATAGGAAATCAACATCATAAACTTCATTGATCTTTTTGTTTTTTAATAAAGAGAAGAATGAAGGAGAAAATAGAAAGTGGCCCCATAATCTCATTGCCCTAATACTTCCTGTTGATATTTAAATCCTTATATTGTTAATGCCTTTATCTCTTCTGTCTTAATAATATAAAGGTAGTCACCATTTTGTGACCAGTTACTACGTACTGGGTCCTATCCTAGGTGATTTATTTATTTAAACCTCACAATGACCCTATATTGTCATTGTGTGATTAGTCACATTTTAAAGAGAAAGGGATGGAAGTTTAGGAAGTTTGCTTTTCTGGCTAGTAGACTAGCTAAAGCCTGGGTGTGGCCAGTTCAGTCCTTAAACCCGAACCAGTCAGCCTCCAGAGCTGGACTGTCTACACTGTCCCACACTGCATGCCCATCTTCCCTCTGGAAAATAAAACCCCAGTTTCCTTCCTCATCCAAGATAGACATTTAAACCCTATATTTATGAGAACAGCTAATAATATTCCAATTACAGTCACTGCATTTAGGTAAAGAAGTAACATCATTAATATTTAAATAACAAAGTCAATTACAGTTTTAAACCATTTAGGATGATTTTATTTTTCAACAAGGCATTTGATGATCAATCAGGGCCAGGCCCTCTGGAAAGGGAGCTGTGTTTCTCCTTTTGTCAGCTGAAGACCCCTAGACTCATGCAGAGAAGCATCTCAGTGGTTTTTCTTGTCCATTGCCTGCCTAGAATGCCTTACCCACAGAGGAACAGATTTGTAGATTTGTAGGGGTAGCTTGCTTGCACCAGGCATGACAAGGGGCTCCTTTTGGAATGAAGGCAGAGCTGTGAGGAGCCTCCACTGTGTTCTTAAATCACCAGGGCTGGGCCCAGAAAGGCCAGTGGGATTCCAAGCACAGCCTCTCAGCAAAGGGCAAAGAGGTGAGCAGAAATGCTCGTGCTTCTTCAGATAATTCATTCCTGGCTTCCACCTCCCTGCCCCCCTGCCCCCAAGTCAAGGCAAGATTTCTTGTCAGGATCTTTGGCCAAATCATATGACTTAAAGAGGTTTGCTGGCCCTGGCAGTTCCTGGAGTCTTTCCAGAAATATAGCCAGAGGGCCAGAGTGGGGCTGACAGTCATGCTCCCAGGATCCAAACTCTGAGAGCTCCACCCTGCCAGCTCTGATTTGCATCTGCCTTCTCCTCTCCAGGGAAGCTTGCAGGGTGGAGGCTGGGAGGGAAGGAAATCTCTGGGTCTGCTCTTTATCTGTTGTCCCATCATTCTGGCGACTGCCAGTCTTTATTTTTCTAAACATCAAACATGTAAACAGCATTGCTTCATTTTTTTTTACAGGAGATAATGCTCCACGATGAAGAAAAAAACTTGTTTGTAGCTTCCAAAGGAAACAAGATGTTTATTCCCAACATGGATGGAGCATAGAAAAAAAGAAAAAAAAGGAAGCAAGATGTTTAGTTTTGACTTCAAACTGAGAGATTTCAGAATGTGCTAAGTGAGTTCTGCCTTTCTGACTTGTTACCCTGTTTTTCATTTTCCTATTTTCCCACTGACAGAGAATGCAATTATTGCCACCCTTTTTGACTAGCTAGCTGGCT
This sequence comes from Cheirogaleus major, assembly GCA_963574435.1. Classification (NCBI taxonomy): domain Eukaryota; kingdom Metazoa; phylum Chordata; class Mammalia; order Primates; family Cheirogaleidae; genus Cheirogaleus; species Cheirogaleus major. The sequence goes on from CAUYPO010028718.1 coordinate 8,367, forward strand.
TTTTCTTCTGAAAATGTGAATCATAACTAGAAGAGGCTGCTTGGCAGGCCTGTCTATGGAGAGCTCTTCCCTGCCATAGGTCACTAGAATGCGCTTGGTAAGATTTCTTTGTAATTTTTCTGTTGTCTTGTTCTCAGAAGCCACAATCCATTCAATTGCCTCTACTGTACTGCACAGTAACATTCATTCCAGGGACCTTCCTTTTTAATAGTTTGCACTTTGACTTACCTTATTTCTATGACTTATGTTCAAATGTACACATATACACAACTCACTGTTGATTGCAAGCAGCCAAAACGTCTTAGAGGTGCCACCACCACACATTTATACATATATATATGCACACATATACATCTGGTAAGGTTAGTGCACTCAATCATCTGGCATCAATGATGCTGGAGGCATGATTGCTTTGAGGAATTCAAAATGACATTTTTAGAATTTATTTTCATAAATGGACACATAAATGGCAGTTATGCTGTAGAATACAAGACACTATCCCTACATTAACTAGGAGAACAACATGGAAGCTAATATATGTATGTAGTTCACTGATGTTGAGCATTATCGATATTCTTTTTTCTTTTCTTTGTTCAGTTTCTTCACCAAATTAAAATGCTTTGCTAAATGTGGTCTTGTTTATCAACTTCTTTCTCAATCATTTAGAATGTGGGCGTGCATGTTCCTGTTTCCTATTTATTGAATTCAATCCCAGGAATTTAAATATGTGTATAGAAAGGATAATAACTCTTAGTATTAACACATTGTCTTTCCAGAACTAATTTCATCACCAAATAATATTAGAGCTTTGTGGAGCAGAAAGTATCCTCCTCATTATAGAGAAAATGAGTCAAAAAGAACTCAAGCAAATTGTTCCACAGTCACTGACAAGATAACAAATAGAACGCAAATGTCCTGTTGGTGTCACATGGTTTCTTCCATATATAGACAGATGGAAAACTGTAGCAAGCTTAAGTGAAAAATGTAAACTCTCAGGGAGAATAATTTTTAAAATGTAAAAGTCTACACCTGATACTTTGTTCAATGTACCACCGTACTTAATGCTAAGAAGAAACAAAATGTTCCCCTATATAGACATATCTCATTTCATTCCAAATAATTCCTACTCTTTAACACACATTTGGACCAAAATGTAACTTGCCTTATGAAGTACATAGTGTTACTAAAGCAACTTATTTGGCTTTTGAGGCCATGAAAGCTCCTGGAAGGTTTTATCTGTGACACCTGCTTGCTATACTTAGCAGTCTGGCCATGTACCATTGCCAAGGAAGATGTTTGGGAAAGTTATTGTTCCACAGGCTCCCCAAGCTCTGTCCTGTGTAACCCACTTCTGTTGGACCACTAAGTGAAGAGAATAGACGATGCTAGAATTCGGGAAAAAATCACAGAATTTCTAAGTTAGAAGAGACCTTAACTTTCATCCAGTCCCACTGCACTGAAGTAACCTGCAAGCATCCTTGAGAAGCATTTTAAAAGTCAGACAATATCACAAACTCAGGAAGCATAATGGCAGACAAACCACCACCAACTATAAATAAAATGTTTTAAGTACACCAAAGAGAATGTGTTTGGAACTCAGAATAGGCACAATAAAAAGGTTTTCTTCCTCTTTGAAATTTGAGAGGTAACAGTCTTTCCAATGCTTTCCAATATTTCTGTAATTCAAGGGCAGGTGTTACTGATTTTGGATTGCTTCTTTCTTGTTTATTTATTCGACGATATTTATGTAAACCCTACCATGTGAAAGATAATCTATCAAAGTTAGGATTAACACTTACAACCACTACAAAGTAAGTTCTGTTCCCATAAGGACCTCCACACAAACTTTTTATTTTTTGATCTTGCCAGGCTTGATGGCTCATGCCTGTAGTCCCAGCCACTGGGGAGGCTGAGGCAGGAGGATAACTTGAGCCCAGGAGTTCGAGACCAACCTGGGCAACATAGTCAGATCCTGTCTCCAAAAAGTTTTTTTAAAAAAATGTTTTTAGGCCAGGCACCGTGGCTCACGCCTGTAATTCTAGCACTCTGGGAGGCCAAGGCGGGAGGATTGCTCAAGGTCAGGAGTTTGAAACCAGCCTGAGCAAGAACGAGACCCCCGTCTCTACTAAAAATAGAAAGAAATTAATTGGCCAACTAAAAATATATAGAAAAAAATTAGCCAGGCATGGTGGCGCATGCCTGTAGTCCCAGCTACTTGGGAGGCTGAAGCAGAAGGATTGCTTGAGCCCAGGAGTTTGAGGTTGCTGTGAGCTAGGCTGATGCCATGGCACTTTAGCCCGGGCAACAGAGTGAGACTCTGTCAAAATAAAAAGAATGTTTTTAATGTCGTCCCACATATATGACCTCAAATCATAGACATTCCCATTTTTAAGAAAAGAAAAATATCCCATAATAACAAGTACTGACGGAGAATCTCATGAAAAATGGTAGTAAATTTTAGAAATCCTTAGTAACTCACTAGTTACTGTCACATGAATAAACAGAGTCTAAATATGATCAATATTAGCGTCCAGAAATAAAGTAAGGGTATCATTTAGTATGGGTAAAGAGAGGTAAGAATAAAGAGAATAGGATAAAGAAATCATTTAAATTATTGACCTATAAGATTATAAAAGGTCAAAGAGCAAAGAGAGGCCGGGCACGGTGACTCACGCCTGTAATCCTAGCACTCTGGGAGGCCGAGACAGGAGGATCGCTCAAGGTCAGGAGTTCGAAACCAGCCTGAGCAAAAGCGAGACCCCGTCTCTACTAAAACTAGAAAGAAATTAATTAGCCAACTACAACTACATAGGAAAAAAATTAGCCGGGCATGGTGACACATGCCTGTAGTCCCAGCTGCCCGGGAGGCTGAGGCAGGAGGATCGCTTGAGCCCAGGAGTTCAAGGTTGCTATGAGCTAGGTTGACATCATGGCACTATAGCCCGGGCCATAGAGTGAGACTCTGTCTCAAAAAAAAGAGCAAAGAGAGGGAATTTTGTGAGAAGGTTTTCTCCGGAGCAGAGTGAGCTATGAGGCTCCATCACCCTCTCTTCCCCAGTGAAGGGGTTGCTGCCACTTCTCTCCTGGGGGTTTCAACAGGACTTCTCAGAGATGTGCGTCCCCTGAATTTGGAGGGCTTGGTCAACTGAAAATACACTCAGTGGATAAATTTCAAGCAGCCCATGGCAGCACAGAGAGAACTGTAGCTGGGATATAAATGCACTTCTCTCCCACAGTAGGTCAAAGAGTCCTGTCCAGGAGAACAGATGTAGAGTCCATGATAGGCATGCCAGGCAGGGGGCATTTGAAATGGAAATCTGCTCGAGAGAGCAGCCTGCCAAGGTGAAGACTGGACCACAGGAATAAAAGACTGACACTAGAACACAAGGGGGCATCACGAGTGCTCTCAGCAAGTCTATATGCCCTGAGACTTGGACATTTATCATCATTTCCACGACTCTAATGTCCAGACATTAAATCAAAGACCACTGTGTCAGGTTGGCATCTTTGTTGGTCTTTACCCTCTGGATATCCCACCTCCGGGAGCCACGGAATGTAGCAGTAATGAGATCATCGAGACTGTCAAGTCAATACGGCAAGTCTGAACTGACAAAGAAGGACTCTCCTTTATAGAAAAATTAAACAAACTCTAACAATAACAAACATTTGAAATAGTCAAGTTTCGAATCCAGAGTGTGAAATCTGAGTGTGAAAAAACAACCAAAGTCAGAGAAATGAATAGAAGATTAAGCCAAAGCAGCTCATGGTTTTTACTCTTAATGGCTTCAAAACCTAATAGGCACAGGGACTTTGGGGCCATCACAAGCACAGGAGCCCAGAAGGTCACTCCACGTGTGCAGAGGGGAACATAGACTGAAAGAAGATGGCCCATTGGCAGCAATAGACGCTAGAATGCAATGGAATAATATTTTCAAAGTGGTAAAGGAAAGTAACTAGCCACCAGTTAAACTATGTCAAGTAAAGGTAAATAAAAACAAAGACTGAAAGAGTTTATTAGTCACAGAAGCTTGCTGAAAAAAAATATTAAATAGCATTATTCAGCAAAAATAATGGTAAATCTAGCAGAAAAGAGTAGATGCAAGAAATAATGGTAAGAAAAAGAAGCTAGTAAGCATATTAGTAAATCTAAATAAACTTTGGCTGTCAAATAATGATAATATTAACTAATTTGGGGGTTTCAGTGTAAGAAATAACTAAAATATTACATGATAATTTAGACTATGGGAAGCAATAATCATTCCAAGTTCAAATATTGTTTAGGAGGAAGACAAAGGGTTTGGTTAGCTTTACATTTTAAGTCAGATATACATGTTAGAAACACAAAGGGTAACTACTATATGAAACAAAAATTAAATTACAAATTATTTGAAAGAAAGTAGAGAGAATAAGAAGATCCGATCAATTCAATAAAAGCAAAGAAAATAGAAAAAACATAAAATCAATACTACAAATAAGCATTAATATAATGGTAATCATGGTAAATACGAAAGGCTGAAATCACCTCAAATTTCATTTGTTAAAGAGAATGACATCCAGCTATTTTTTTTTATTTTAAGGGATGCATATGAAACATAATGCTACAGAAAGACATGGACAAATATTAATATCAACCAGGCAAATACTGATCGAAGACTAATGTTACAATATTCAAATCAAACAACATAGAAATAGAAATATAGATACATAAAATAAAAAAACAACTCAACAATAAAATAAAATAATCACAAACTTTAATGTACTTAACAACATAGCCTCAAAATATATAAAGTAACCTTGAGAGAATTACAAGGAGGAACGGACAAAGCTACAATCACAGTGGGAGATTTTCATATACCTTTCTTGGAAACCAATATATCAGGCAGACAAAAAAAGTATTAGAGATTTATAAAATATTTGAGCAACACAATTATACAGCTAATCAAAAGATATACTATATATCTATAAGTCTGCACTTAATGAATAGTAAATAGAAAATATATATTCTTTTCAAGGACAAATGAAATTGTCTGAAAAAAATGACTAAATACCAGGCCACAAAGGAAATTTCAAGAAATATTAAAGAAGTTATATCACATATCTGTATAATAAAAATAACCTAATAGAGAAAAAAAATGAGGAAATTATTTTTAAAAAATCTTAAATTATACAACAATAAAAGTGCTATATGCCAAAATTTAAGGCTGTTTCTAAAGCAATATTTTAGCCTTAAATGAATTTACTTAATGAGAGAAATTGAAAATAAATGAGCTAAGAATTCCATTGAAGACTGGAGCAGGGGAAAGAATAAATGCAAAGAAAGTGGAAGAAAAGATGTAATAAAGATAACAGCAGAAATTAGTGAAATAACAAACAAATCAATAGAGATGATGAGGCCACCAAAATATTCCATCTGGCTCCTGAAGAGTCCCTCACTGACTGTGATGAAGGCCAAAGCTGTCTTCATATCTCGGCCGCTTGCTTGTGTAGAACACACAGCAGCACTGTCCAACAGAAATACAATGTGAACCACATATACAATTTAAATTTTATAGTAGTCTTATTAATATGTAACAAGAAACAGAAATAAGTTGAATAATGTATTTCATTGAAGCCAATGTATCAAAAATATTATCATTTCAACACATAATCAATATTCAAAATTATTGAGATATTTTACATTCTTTCTCCATACTAAGTTTTTAAATCTGGTTTATATTTCACACTTGCAATACATCTCAATTTGAGATAGCTACTTTTCAATTGCCCAGTACCCACATGCTGCTGGCTAGTGTCTATCAAATTGGATAGGACAAACCTGTTCTCAAATGGCAGGCCATATAATTTCAGAATTCTTTGGTCTTTGGGGTCTCTATTTTATTACATTTGTTTTTTAATTTGGCCTCTGGAACAGGGTAAAGACTTGTATACCCATTGTTCTTTCATCCGTATTCTAGGCCCCCCAAGCTGGTGGCAAATCTTCAGTTATTTACCTTGCTATCAATTTCTGACTAAGTCTTTTCCAGCCAGATGTAGTGACATCTATTTAGCAGCCAAAGTTCTAATGGCCACATGTAATCGACAACATCTCCAAGAATCACCAACTTGCTTTTCATATTAGTGTTTACACAACAGAGATTCTCTGTAGGCATCTCTATTCCCCAAGAATTTCATGTTGAAATAACAAAATGGCCTAGATCCAATCGAAGATAAATTGCTTTAATTATTAGGCAGACTGTGAAGCTCACTGTTTCAAATATCAGGTCAGTGCAGTGCCCAGCGTCGCAGTGATTTCCCTGTGATATTTCTCCAGGTGCTACTGTAGAGCCTGAATATCACAGGAACACTTCCACTGAGGACTAGCTTTGTCTGCACAGTTTGTTCACTTCTTCAACTGAGAAAAAGCAAGCTCAGCAGTTGTGAGAGGATACTATGATTTCCCAAAATTGTGAAGTTTACTATTTTGACGTTTTAGTTCAAGTGTCAGCATTGTTGCTAATAGCTATGGAAATCTCACAGGATAATTGTTTCTTAGGTCTTAGAATTGATATAATAGAGCTACATAGATATCTATCAACTCTTTCATTTTTAGCACTTTATGTGCGATCATAGAAGAGAATATACAGTGGTTGAGACTAATAGCACGTGGACTGAGGTCGGACCACCTGGCTTTGAATCCCAGCCTGCCTGCTTACCTGCTATGTCTGATCCTCAGTTTCCTCAGCTTTGAAATACGGAAATATTAATTAAGGTTTCAAAGGGGATTACACAAATTAACATATGAGTAGCACAGTGCTCAGCACTCAGAAGTATTTCATAGACATTAGCTAGGTTAATCTGCGGGTTCCTAATTCCTTTAGGCAAATTCGGGAGCATTGGCAAAAGCAAGCATGTGACAGCATTTCTAAACCTCAGAAGACAATTCCTTCCCAAAGAAATTCCAGTTGTCTTGCCTATCTCTAAAGCTTACATCAGAAAATTTCCCTAACTGTGATGACCTCGACTTCCTTTCTAGATATTTATTACGCAACCATGCTAACTAATATTTTGGTTTGGAAATTCCCCACTCAGATCCCATTATTAAGAACCAAGCCAAATTCAAGTTCTCTAAACACACTTGTCATCAGCTAGTGGACTTACGCAGTGTTGATGTCACTTTCCCTCATCTTATCATTCCGAATCAGGAGTAGGTATTGTAAAGCCAAAGCTTTTTAAATTTTGTTCTCCCTAACTATATAATTTTTATACCATTTTTGCTCAGGGTAAGGGGAGGCTGAGTCTAAATTGGGAAAATGAAATAATAGGGTTTATATAAGCAAGGTACTCTGATGGGAATTTCACCCCAAGGCATCTCTCCTCCCTTTACAAAGAGGATGAAGCTCACCTTTAGACACTCACCTGTTGGGGTGGGCAATTCTCCCCGGTCTTGCCATTTAAATGTATAGCTCCTGCCTTTGAAGTTCACATTCACGAAATCTATAAATTTCATGCCCACACTATCTGCTGAAATTATAGTATTCTGGAACTAAAATTGCACTTACAGAGGCTTTTGTCAATTAATTGAGACAGTGGTATAAAACTATATATGTTTTTTGCAATTTTCCCAGTAAATCTGCTTTAATGTTTCAATACTTCCTTGTGAAAATACTGATTAATAGTTAATACAACAGTATGTGACAGGCCGTTCTATTTTTTTTACAAAAATAATTCTATTAATCCTCACAATAGCCCTATGAAAGAGAGATTATTATTATTCCCACTTTATAGATGAGAAAAGTCAAGCACAAAGAGGTTAAGATCTGAGTTGCCAAGCGGTGAAGTTGAGATATGAATGCAGATCTCATTCCAGAGCCTGAGCCTTTAACTCCTAAAATATATTCTGCCTCTCACAAAAACAGCATTAGTAGCATACATAAGATCAAAAAGAAGACTTTGTGCACTAAAAAGTAAATATGTCACATTTTAGCATATCTCTGGGACCAAAAATATTTAAATAACCTAATCTAAATGTATACATGTCTCAGAAACCATATGCCTTACGAACCACTAAGGGACACAGGCAAGAATAACAAATGATTATGAAAATCAACCAAAAGGTCAACGTAGCTTCCACTATGGTTACTGTGGTATTTTGGTGCTCTTATTTATGAATTAGTAACTATTTTTCTTCCTCTCTCCACATACCCCAAATTGTAAAAAGGGAAAGAAGAGATCTTGTGCATTGAATGATATTTACTTTTTTATTTTTTTAGTTGAGCAGGAAATCATTATCCAAGCCCTGCCTTGCATATGTGCTATACACAAAACAATTTATCTACTAGAGTTCATGGGCAGCTGGATTGGGAAAAAACACATTAATTATCATTCAAGTGGAAATGCCCCCATAGACATACCATTTAATTAACAGAGAGGCCAGTATTGGAAATGAATAATTTGAGGCAAGACAGAGAGAGATGTGTGTGAGATAAACCCTTAGGTGATTTAAGGATATTATCTGTGGATAAACATTAAAAAATACGTGAAATACGTCTCTATCTTATAAATGCCTTGTAAACATAAAAAGATTCCTTAGAAGAAAGGTCCTTTCGAGCCTTTTCCTTGCCTGTTGTAAAAGTCATCACCTGGGAGCAGGAAGCTAGCTGTATTCTGCAGGAACATCAATTCCTTTAGAGGCTGGAAAATCCCACTCCCTTGAATTCAAACTCTGAAAAGATCAAAGCTAAAATCACCTCATGTAGAAGAGTTCCTCTGTCTTCAAAAACCCTTGAAATTTGTAGCTCTGCCAAGGTTATAAATAGAAGTGATACGGCAGCAGTGAATTGATCATTCTGCTAAGTGTGTTCACCCCATTTGGGATGGTTTTACGAAGCATGGCGGCAGCTGGGGCGGTGGTGGCTGCTCTGCCGTCGTCCCCACTGCTGCTACTGCTGCAAAACGCCTCTCCATTTTTTACTTCTTTACCGAGAAAAGTCAGAAGAGATATTCCTAAAGCATAAAATATAAAATAAAATCAAAGCCCAAAGACTGTTTTTTTGGAGCAGTCTGAGTGACCATCAAAGAGTCTGAAATGAAATCACATGTACCCATTGGCTCCCTAAAAAGAATCCAAAAATCAGAATTCTGGGACCCATTTTGGCAATATAGGAAGGCAGCAGTAAGTTATTAAGATACTGTCAGGTTTCATGTTTTGATTCTTGAAAATATCACCTTTAATAACATAGGCCAAATGCCACATTTGGCTGGGGAAGAGATGGGGGTGGGGCGGTAAAGGGAGCAGAGGAGAGGAGGGGTGGGGTGGAGATTTTTGTTTCTGACCTTGATATTTCCTTGCAACCTTCCATAAAAAAGACAGTTCATCTTCAATGAGCTTTCCTTTTTTGTATTTTCCCCCCCACTTTCAGCATATCTTTACTTCAGCAGCACCAGAACAGAGTTCTTAATTTAATTCAATTCAAGAAGTATATATATTTGGAGGAGAGAATATATATATTCTCTCCTCCAAATATATATATATAGCATCTTTTGATATATATATATATATCTTTTGAGAGAATATATATATTTATATAGCATCTTTATAATAAACTCTCTTTAGCACTGGAATAAGAAGTCAGGGTGGGGAGAGGAGCAGGGGGAGAAGCTGCAAAACCCGAGTGAGTTCTGCTTCCTCTTGCCAGGTGTTCCCTTCAGCTTGGAGACCTTTCCCTCCAGTTTTCTCCATCACCCCCATGGAAGTGACCTCAGTGTGGGCGAAAACTTTTCCCATAGCCCAGCTGACATGCCTTCAACCAAGGTTTTCAAAATTCCAAGAATTAATAAAGGGAAATAAACATTGAGAATGCAGAAATCTAAACAATCTGGTTTACAAAGAAGATCATTTGTCCCCTCAGTATCTTCTCAGCAGGAAAACCTTTATTTCCTTTTTTTTTTATTTCCAAATATTATGGGGGTGCAAATGTTTTTGGTTACATGGATCACTTTTGTAAAGCTTGAGTCGTAGCTTTAAGTGTACCCATCACCCAAATATTGTTCACCATACCTTTTAGGTAGGTTTTCACCCATCTCCTCCTCCTCCCTCCCCTCTCCCCCCTGCTTGATTTCCATTGAGTTTTACTTCCCACTGTGCACATGTGCGCTCATCAGTTAGTTTCAATTTTATAGTGAGGACAAGCAGTGTTTGTTTTTCCATTCTTTAGATACTTCACTTAGGATAATGGTCTCCAGTTCCATCCAAATTGTTGCAAAAAGCATTAATTCATCCTGTTTTATGGCTGAGTAGTACTCCATGGTATACATATACCACATTTTGTTAATCCACTCATGAATTGATGGGCACTTGGGTTGATTCCACATCTTTGCAATTGTGAATTGTACTGCAATAAACATTCAAGTGCAGGTGTCTTTTTGATCAAACGACTTCTTTTCCTATGGGTAAGTACCCAGTAGTGGGATTGCTGGATGGAGTGGTAGGTCTACTTTTAGTTCTTTGAGGAATCTCCATACTGAGGAAAACCTGTATTTCAAACACAGTCTTAACACAAAGCCCTAACAGACCAAACAGAAAGCCCTGGAGCTGCTCTAGCAAGTGTAAAGGGAAGGTCTTCCAAGTTTTACTTTGCTATTGACTTGCACCTCAAGGAGAACCCTGAGGTTCCTCTGTGGAACACCTGGGGAGTTTCTGAGCATCATCTGAACACAACCTTAAGTAGAGACCTCCATGTGACAGATACCAGCTTTAACACACCTCATAACCACAACCTCCCCACCTCACCCCCAACCCACCCCTTTATTCATTCCAACCCTTCCTTCAAGGTCAAGACCAGGACAGCATTCCCTTACTCTCTTCTGAACCATCAGTGCTGGTCTGATACATATATTCCTTCGGCCAGTGACAGATGCTCACCTTAACCTTACTTTTCAGTTGCAGCTGGGTCGCTGGTATGGGTGTGACCTAGGTCCAAATACAGGTCCATAGTAAAAAACAACACCATTGTAATATAAATATTAATAACTTCAGCATTCATATAATAGCGAAGTCAGAGAGGAGGTGGTTTCCTTACAGATTGAAGGAAGACTAGAATGTTTTAGAGGAGACAAAAAGTATCTACACATGAAATAATATGACTTGAAACAAAATAAACAAGCCAATATGAAAGAGGTGTCTAAACTAAAAGTGGACAAATTCCTAAATGCATAAGTGATGAGGATGGTAAGAAAAGGCAGGGAGCAGTATTGGCTGGAGTGATCAGTGAATATTTGGAAGAAGGGCTTAGATGTAAGACAGATCCTGAAGGAGGGATTTAAAGAGGAAAGATGGACAACAAGAGAAGAGGATTCCCAGCAAGCACCCAGCAAACTCAGGTGTATTCTCCCAGAAGAAATTTGAATTCTATGGAATAAATGCCCAAACAGATCTTAGCTTTACTCAAAAACACAAACTTATGAGAAGATATTTAAGTTACATTAGATCCTTGATAGAGAAGAGATTTTCCCATTAAGAGGATGTAGGTGGAGCTCCACAAATCACTTTCAGCAACTCAGAGCCACCTCTAATTTCTGTGTGATGAGATCTCTGCCTAAGGCATTTTGGTGAAAAAGAAACTAGGTACAAAACCTAGCAGTTTGCATTCCAGTGTGTTGCAATAATTTTGAAATACTAGCCAATGTATTTCCCTTTCTCTTTTTACCTCTCTTCACCTCCCAGCCCAGCTATTCTAAGCTCATTGCCTCAGACACAGGATATGATCACAGAGAAGTAAAAAAGAAAGGAGTCTTGTCTTAGCCTTGGACTCTCAAAAGCCTAGATGAAAGATTTGGAAGAAAATGGGGTGATTCCTTGGAAGTTCTTCTTATCCATACCTCCACCTTCCATCCCTCCTCCTCTCAAAGCTCAACAGAATCCCCCAAGCTTGGGGGAGGAGCGAGAGACTAGGTGGGCAGTGATGTGACAGGAAGGTCCTCCCGGAAGAGGGCATGGGACCCAATGAGACCTCAGAAACAAGAGTAGAGTCACGTTTAAAATCAGCCCAGCCTTCACCCAAGCAAAGATGTGTCTTAGGGGCTGTGCTACCTGTCCTTCCCACCGGCAGCTAGTGAGGACTTTCCTTCCATAGCATTCAGCACCTGGTACTTGAACTCCATCATTTTCTTCCAAATTCCACATAGATAACTGCCTAGTTCAGTGGTGTTCGCACACTACTGTGCATCAGAATCACCTGGAAGGCTTGTTAAACCACAGATGATCAGGTTCCACCCCTAGAGTTTTTGATTCAGCAAGTCTGGGGGGTGGGACCTGAGAATTTGCATTTCTAACAAGTTCCCAGGTGATGTCGATGGTACAGGTCTAGAGATCACACTCAGAGAATGAGTGCCCAAAGCAACATTGTAGGACATTCACAGCACAGATAAGGGAAATAGGATTCAACACACCTATATTTTAGTGACAACAATTGACAAGAAAGTCCCCACATTTGAACTTGGGGAACAAACCAGAACCGCTTGAGATGTCCTCTGAGGTTGGACAGTGGTACAATCCACTGGGAAAAAAACAGTTTGAAAACTTTGGTGTGATTTATCCCTGGATATCTGACACAACACTCTCAACTGGGTATCTCTGGTCTCCCTGGTTTTAGTAGCAATTCTTTTGCCCCAGAAATTCTCTGAATAGATGACACCAGAGAAAGACACCTAAGGTCACAGGTGCACCGAGGGTCACACCCAAGGTTCCATGTGGAGTACTCCCTCCAAAATAACATACGTGCTCATTGGTGCCTGGTTTCTCTACAATTCTGTAGCACTTAGTAGAAGGAAAATACCAGGGTATAAGTATCCTTAAATGGGTACCAAATATGTCTAATTACAACTTGAGGGCTTGATATTTATGCTATTTCATCAATGAATCAAACTGCAAGGCAATGATTGACTGAGCAGGCTCTGGAGTTAGAAGGCTTGACTTTGAACCTCAACAATTTTACTTAGAAGTTGCATAAACCTAGCCACATTTACCAATGTCCCTGTCCCTCAATTTCCTTATGTAAAAAAAAAAAAAAAGAGTGTAGTTCTTACCTCACACAGTTTTGGTGCAGATTAAATGAGATGTTGCTAAAGCATTTGGCAAGAGAATTGGCTCATGGCACGTAAACATTGCTGATTATTATTATTTATAACAGCACTTGATATACTGCCTCTCACATAATTGTTCTCAATAAATGTTTTCTGTCTAGCTGAACTGTCATCAAATTTTGACAGTCCCAAAAGTAATTTGGGTGTATCTATACACTCCTGTCCCCTCCTCTGTTCCCATGTCCACACCTTAACGATGACAGGACCCAGAAAGTACCCTCTGGTTTATATTGCCTGAGGCCTGAGCATGTGTCCCTCTAAACCCACTCTTCCAGACTCTGCTAATGAAATTTAAAGAATGTCAGGTGGCAGGCCTCTGTTGTTAGGAAGAGGAAACAAGGAGGGGCGAGCTCCCAGAGATGTGGTCCCAGTAGGCATTTGAAACCTCCAGTGTTCTTGGCTCCCACTTATCTTAGGGTGAGCCTTTGTTAGGATTTGAAAAAAAAAAAGAAAAAAGAAAAAAAACCAGCCAAGCAGTCTTGTGAAAACCAGCTTTTCAGTAAGCAATATAGGCGCTTCCTGGTTACCCATGATATGAGAATAACCTTTAAACTATTTCCATTTCTGATCCCGGCTGGAAACAGGAAACACATAGGGTACAGCTTTAAACAAAAACAGGGACCAAAAGATAAACCAAATTGTCCCAGCGTTCAGAAGAGGTTGATGCTAAGTGTTAGAAGGTTCAGATTTAGTGAATCCTCCCCCACTTTCTGCCATTCCAGAAATTCCTTTTGGAGGAGGGGGGGGCGAAAAAAACAGTGAAGGTTTGTACAAAATTGCACAGCACTGCCATCTTCAGGGCCAATAAGGAAAATACCTCAGGGTCAGCCAGATAAATCATCTTCCTAAACACTTCATTGAAATATAATCAGATGGGTAAAAATTTGACAGCAGACAGACTAGAACAGATTTTTCTCCTGTTTCCAATGTTTGAAAAGTCAGTAGACACAGCTTTTTGGTGGTGTATGCACATTTTAAAAAAATATTTGCTGATTTAAAAGCCATTTACAATAAATAGGAAAGTTTAAATAGCTCAAACTGCATTGCCAAATGATGAAAGTAACGCAGGCACAAACATATTGTTCAGAAAAAAAAAAATTCCTTAAAAAGAAAAGTATGAATCGAATGATTTAGAAGTGCTGTTTGAACAGATGGTGTGATTAACAACTAGTGTGTTAGCCATCTCAGGAGCTTACAGAGAAGTAAACAAATGCAAAGGGAAAAATCGCTTTATTCCCCCAAAGAGTGTTTAGTTCATTTCATTATGAAAATTTGGAAGTCCGCATTTTGAAAGTTGGATATCTCTAGGGGATACTGGAAATAAGAAGTGAAGGGAGTCTTCTGTGGGGAGACCACATGGAAACAAATGCTGATGCTCGCCACATAGGCTGTCATTGTCATCCAAAATGCTAGAGGTAGGTGGTGCAGTGCAGAACACTCTGGCCTTGGAGTCAGAGGGCCAGGGTCCCACCCTGGTTGTAGCATCAGCTGCTGCTGGCCTGGAGGCCATCCTTGTTCCCTCTGGACTTCAGTTTCTTTGTTTGGAAAAAAAAGAGTGAGAACCAGATGAGCTGTACAACTGTGCTTCAAAAACTCTAGTGCACACCTGGGGATCCCATTAAAATGCAAATTCTAACTCTTAGGCCTGTGGTAGGGTCAGAGAGTCTGAATTTCTTCCAGGCTTCCAGGCGATGCTGCTGCTGCTTGTCCACACATCATATATTTACTCCCAGGGCTCTAAAATCCCTGATATGCTAGGTGTTGCTCAGGCAAGATAAAAAGACCCAGTGTCTACCTCCCAAGGGTATATGACTCAGAAATGTGTGTGGATAAAAGTACATAGCAAACTTGCCAAATGTTGAATTGATTTTAAAAGTAAATCGAGTATGAACTTACATTATATAATGAACAGTAAGAATTGGCTTTTGTGAGCTGGTGCGGTGAGGGTGGAGTCCCGGGAATCGAATGCAGAGACCAAATACTATGTAAGGATGAGATGGAAGGGAGATGGAGAGATTGAGTCATCAACCAGCATCCACACAGCATATTTGAGATTGATCCTGAGACCTCATCAGAATTAAAAACCTTTACTCTGTGAAAGGCTCTGTTAAGAGAATGGAAAAACTGGAAGAAAATATTTGCAATCACATGTCCAACAAAGGACTTATATCCAGAATATATAAAGAATTCTCAAAACTTGACAGTAAAAAAAATATCAATTTAAAAATGAGCAAAAGACTCGAACAGATATTTAACCAGATAGGGAGATATGGATGGCAAATAAAAGATGCTCAACGTCATTAACCACTAGGGAAATTCAAATTAAAACCATCTTGAAATACCACCACACACCTATTCCAATGGCTAAAATAAAAAATATTGACAATACCAAGTGTTGACAAGGATGTGGAGAAACTGAAACTCACATATTGCTGGTGGGAATATAAAATTATTAATATATGACACTCTTGAAAAGCTAAAGTGACAGAAAATAGATCAGTGGTTGCCAAGAGAGAGGGTGTGAGGACAAAGGAGTAACACAAGGTAGTTTTGGTGGGAGATGTAACTGTTCCACATCCTGATTGTGGTGGGGGACATACAAATCTATTCGTGTGTTAAAATTCATAGAATTATACATCAAAAAAAGTTAATTTTAGTGTCTGCTAATTAACATTTTTAAAAACACTGATCTGAAAAACATTGAACAATTGGTTTTTTAAAACCAATTTTAGTAGAAGTGAAACATTTTTGAAAGGCAGTGTTTGAAGTGTTTCCTAGCCACCACCATAATACTTTCCCAGGGACTTTTTAGGCTTAGCTGCCACTTGCTACCTCTTCACAGTGCTTTTAGAGATGTTCCTACACACTGTCCCAACAGTTTATCATTTTAAACCCATGGTACTCTTTCCTTTTCTGATCATTTTATAGGATGTCAAACAAGTCTTTTCCTACAAGTTAAGGCCCAATCCTTAACACAAATCAGCAATGAGTCAAGGAGATCAACTCATCACTGACAAGGCCTTGCTCTCCAAGAAACTTAATATGCATATGAAAATAAACTGAGTCAATCAATTTTCCCATTGTTTGTATAATGCTCACTCAGAAATTTCACAGAAAGAACATGTACTAACAATTCCTTAAAAAAAAAAAAAAGACAATTAGCTATAAAAAGATATTCAACCTCATTAGTAATTAAAGAACTACAACTTAAGATGAGATGGCGTTTTTTAACCTACCAGCTTCATAAAGATTAAATAGAATGATACATAGTGCTGAGGAGGGTGTAGGGAAATTGGGTGTGGAGGTAAACTGATATATACCTTTCAAAAGGCCAGTTTGGTAGTATGTAGCAAAGCCTTAAAATGTGCCTTTGACGTGGTAATCCAACTTCTAGAAATTTATCCTAAGAAATAATTAACCAAGGGTGTTTGGCTTAGCATTGTTTTTAATAGTGAAATATTGGGTACCAGGGCTCTAAAATCTCTTCCAGTGAATGGATAAACATACTCTGTCATTCCTTGATATGCTAGATGCCACACAGCATAATATTATACTCCCAGAGTAGGATCCAGAAATGTGTATGGATTCATGTGCATATTGTGGTCCCCAACCTTTTTGGCACCAGGGACTGTTTTCGTGGAAGACAATTTTTCCATGGACTGGGGCGGGGAGGAGGGATGGTTTTGGGATGATTCAAGCTCATTACATTTATTATGCACTTTATTTCTATTATTATTACATTGTAATATATAATGAAATAATTATACAATTCACCATAGGCTGGGGATCCCTGCTCTACAGTATATGACCTCCTAGTAAGAGATTTTATCGATTCCTATTTAAGATTTGCAAAGATGAAATCTGAAAAATTCTGTGAAGCTGTGGTTAAGTTTGAAGTTACAGAACTAATATCTAAGAATGTGCAAAATATAATAAGATGAGCCTTGCCTTACCCTTTTTTAAAACTTATATTAGGCATTATAAACAAAAGAGTTTAGCGAGAAAGAATAGACAACTGGGAGAGGTAAGAGAAAGAGCCCAGTATATATACATAATATTTCAGTTCAGTGGATAGAAGATTATTTATTCATTAAATGATGCTGATATTAATATAATTGGTAAGTCATCCGAATGTAAAATGTATTAATACTATAGACAAAAATTCTGGAGGAATTAAAGATTTAAGTATAAAAAAATTTATAATTTTAGAATAAATATGGGAGACTATGACCTAGGGTTGCAGTAAATCTTTTTGCCAATTTAATTATTTTTTCAAACAAGACACAGAATTCAGAATTATCAAGGAATAGATATTTAATTAAATTTTTTAAATTTATATGACACAAAATATAACCATGGGGAAAAATTCTTGTAACAAATTTGGTCAATAAAGTGTCAATATCCATAATATAGAACAATTTCAAGTAGTCAATAAGATATTACCCTAGTGATAGAGTAATGTAAATTGAAGTAACAGGTGCCCATCAGATTTGTAAAAAATTGGAGAAAACATCTGGTGCTGGTGAAGATGTTGAAAAAGAACAATCGTACATAGAAGGAATGTAAGTTGCTGCAAGCTCTTTGGAAAATAATGTTAAAATGGAAAATATATCTACTCTTTGATTTACCAATTCTGTTTATGATATTCTGTGCAAAAGATATAAATATACTAGTGGATATATCTGTAATGATGTTTTTGTGTGAGAACATTGCCTGATACTGCTAATAGAAATGGGTTAAATAAATTATGATCCATACATTCTATAGACTATTATTAGCTGTAATAAAAGAATGAGTTGTATCTATATGAACCTGAAGGTACTTAAATATGTATTGTTAATTAAGAAAATCACATTGCAGGAAATATATATAACAGGATCCTATTTTTTAAAACAAATGCTCCTTAATCCTTTTAAAAACAAGCCAACTATATAAAATAATTTTTTAAAACTTAGAAAGTTAGAGGAGGAAATTTAGAAGGCCAGAGGATTTAGGGGAAACATTTTTCTCTGAGATAAAAGCCTCATTATTAAATTGAAGTAAAAAAATATAACCCTCCCCCTTGCAAAATTCTTAATCCTTTTTCCCCCCAAAAGTCAGTAGTGAAAAATAGAATTTGTATAGGAAGCTGTAAATAGACTAGTTTGTACAGAAAATTGAGTTGATGATGTATAGGGCAAACCTGAGAAACATTTCCAGAAAGAAGAAGAAATTATGGTAGATAAAGAGGACTTAACATAGAGATTTGGTTTATGAAAATACATATTATTAAAGAAGATGACAGATTAAATGGATAAGAAACAAAAATGAAATATTTCATAGGAAACTGGGGAAGATTTGGAAGTAGATAGATTGAATTTCAGCTTAAAAAAGAACAAAAAATTCTGGAGATGGATAGAGGTGATGACTGTACAGTGTGAATATACTTAATGTTACTGAACTGTATATTTAAAAATGGGTGAAATTATGTATATTTTACCACAATAGAGAAGAAATCACATATAGAATAATATTAGAAGTTAATTTTGTTGAGAGTTGTATAGTCCTACTAGTATTTAAATAATAAAATAGTTTATCTTTAAAGGAACTAGAGTCAGTTTAGTCTCAGATTTCTATAATGGTGGTAGGACCATAGAATGATGTTTCTAAAATTGTGATGAGGATATCAAAATCAGCCAGGATGCTTATTAAAAATGCAGATTCCTTGAAACCACCATAGATCTACTGAGCCAGAATTTCTGAGAGTACAGGCAGGGATTCTATACTTAAACAATTTTTCCAGCTGATTGTTAGGAATATTAATGTTTGGGAAATACTATGTTGGATGTAATTTATAGAGCCAAGAGAGAGAAAAATTGTACTTCTTTTTTTTATGAGTGAAATAATCAGAAATCCATTAGATCCTTGCTTTACACTATACAACAAAATTAGAGGTAAGTTTAATACAGTTACTAGAACAGAATACAATCGTTTATTTGGTCAGACTTCTGAAAGAAAGATGCCTTTTTAAGCTTAGAAGGGTATGAAGAAATGACAGAGTCAACAGATGTGATTTCATATCAAATCATCTTTCACAAACCAGAGAATATATTTGTGACAAATACAACAGATAAAGGTTAATGTTGTTAAGATATGAAATGCTTCTGTAAGAATTGATAGTAAAACCATTTAAGCCTTACTTGATGGATGTAGGAAGGACTTGATAAAATAGTTGACAAAAGAACTTATAAAAATTGTTAACACTGACAACTGTCACAACCTTAGAGCTAACATTTATTAAGTACTTGATAGTTGCAGGCACTTTACATGTTAATTCTTAATCTACCCAACTTTTTTACTCTATTTTACAGTTTAAGAAGCAACCATAGAGATGTTAAGCAAAAGTTAAATAACATACAGGTTGAGTACTGTAATTGTAAATCTGAAATGCTTCAGTGAGCATTTTATTTGAGCATCATTTTGGTGCTCAAAAAGATGTTATAGCATTTTGGATTTGGGATTTCAGATTTTTGGATTAGAGATACTCAGCCTGTAGCTAAAGAAGTGATGGAGCCAGCATTTGAACATTTGACTCCAGGGACATAATAGTAAAGCTCATAAGAATGTGTGAGTGCATCTGCATATATATATAATTTAAATTATATGCATGTGAGTATTAGTTTCCATAGGCTTCCTGACAAAGTACCACAAACATGGTTTCTTAAAACAACAGAAATTTATTTTCTTGAGTTCTGAAAGGCTGGAAATCAATCAGGGTATCAGCAAGGCCTTGCTCCCTCTGAAGACACCAGGAAAGAATCTTTTCTTACCTCTTCCTAGTTACTGCTGGTTCCTAGCAATCCTTGGCTTGTAGTTGTATCACTGCAATTTCTGCCTGGACCTTCACATAACCTTTCCTGTCTCCTCTGTCTGTCCGTCTTTCCTTATAAGGAAGGACAGCAGTCATTGGATTCAGGACTCACCCTAATCAAGTATGACTTCATCTTCACTTGATTATATCTACAGACTATTTCCAAATATAGTTACTGTCTGAGTTTCTCAGTGGACATGAATTTTGGGAGACACTCTTCTACCCAGAATAGTCCATCCTCTGCACCTCCCTCCCCCATTTATATCCATCTAACATACAAAATTAATTCACCCCATCCCAGCATTAACTCTAAATCTCATCCAAATCTTATCAACTCATAAAGTTGCAAATCTCATCATTTGAATCATTTAAATCAGGTAGGGGTGAAACAGTATGATCCATCTTGGGGCAAAATTCCTCTCCATATGTGGATCTTGGACACCAGAACACAAGTCATCTTCTAAAATACAGTGGTGGGAGAGGCATAGGATAGACATTCCCATCCTGAAAGGGAGAAGTTGGGAGTAAAAAGGGGGTCATGTTCCCAGACAAGTTCAAAACCCAGCAGGGCAAATTCTGATAGGTTTCAAAGCCTAAGGCTGCGTATTCTGTCCTCTGACCCCTGAAGTCCCACCGTCTTGGACCTCTTGCTTGCTCTCTGGAGTTCTTCCTTAACGAATAACATTCACAGCCCAGTAGTTCTAGCTCTATTAGCCTCTTTCTTGCCTCTGTGTGTGTTACCACCTATACATGTTGATATATGTACATTTTTTCTTTTCTTTTTTTCTTTTTTTTTTTTTTGCTCAGTCATGAAACAGCTTCAGATTTTGTAATTTTTTTTTTTTTTTTTGAGATATTGTGTCACTATTATTGCCTGGGGTAGAGTGCCATGGCATCATCGCTCACTGCAACCTCCAACTGCTGGGCTCAAGTGATCCTCCTGCCTCAGCCTCCTGAATGGCTGGGACTATACGAGTTTGCCACTGTGTATGCCCAGCTGATTTTTTCTTTTTTCTCTTCTTTGTAGAGACGGGGGTCTTGCTGTGTTGCTCAGGCTAGTCTTGAACTCCTGGCCTTAAGCACTCCTCCCACCTTGGCCTCCCAAAGTGCTAGGATTACAGGCGTGAATCACCATTCCAGGCCTGATACCTACACATTTAAATAAATACATATAAGAGTAATTGAAGCTTAGGGCTGCCTTTAAAGAGATCCTTTGTCAGTAACATACAAGAGGCTTTGTGCATGTATTTTGTGAAACCTATATTGGTAGTTTAGACATTTTTGTTTAATTCTAGGATTGCATCTAAATAAATTCCTGGACAAATGACATAAGTTAAACATTACTTTGTGCATATTAGCTCAGATTTTAGGAGACTGTCACTTCCCATAGAAGCAAGACTTAGAAAATGAAACTATTAGAACTAATAATGTGATTTATTATCCTAAGCTAAATTTTGATATCTTGAAACAAGTACACAGATGGACATTGCTCAACTTCCTTTCACTCCCCCCAAATATAACTGGCCTTTTTTAAAGACTGAGGTGCTGTCGCATTTACACATTACACACTGGTGACCCTATTTTGTACAGAAATTGATGTAGGTGGGCTTTGAGGTTCTAGTACTAGTAAGATTTTTTTCATAGGCCTGCAATAGTCGCTAAGGGTATTGGATCTAAATGATTTTGTTGTAGGTTACTGCTGTGTTTAAAATAAACTTTTTAGTTGCTATGTGGTCTTGATTAGTTAATCATTGCAGAACACAGTATCTAACATTGCTTTCCCTACAAATTAAGTTATAAGGTGGAAGATCAGGCTTTTCTAAACTTGACTGGTGGTTTTATGTTTTTTAGACATTTTATCTTTTATGTATATAATGTATATGCACACACTTATTCTTAAATGTTTACTAGGATAATTAAATAAAAGTGTAATAGACATGAATATATGATGGTATTATTAGGAGGATTTGCCAGTGTATATGTCCAATAATTGTGCTATCTTCAAATAGTTTGAGAGACAGATTTAATGTTCTACTGATATTTCCTGCTGATTTCTCTTCATTCCAGTTTCCTAGATAAACTATGTACTTAACAGAACACACAGTGTATTTCCACTATAGTGCCACGGTGTGGCACTGTTGTGCTTTGGCTCAATTATTTACAAAATCATCTTTTCCTGTTGCTGTCAAATTTTCTATTTTGTGGACTAGATAAGATGCTCTCAAAAGTATATGAAAATGTACTCATATTGGATACTTTCTTAGCTGTACATAATGAGTTATGTGATTGCTTTCTAGTGATTGTGCTAGATTGATTGCCTTTTATGTTAATCAGTTTTTTATTAGCATGCATATTTAAAAAGTTTTTCCTTGATTGCACCATCATATTCAGTTAAAAATCAGAGGGCTTCTTGAAGGCTATGAAATTAAAAGTAAAAGAGACAAACAAAAATATACTCTAGGTGACAACAGGTATATCTTTTTAAATTTAGGTTTTTTGGCTATTTATTATTCCATTAAAAATACAGTTCCACTCAAAATATATAATGCTGTCTTCCAGACCCAAGGTAACTATTCTTCTCATTGTCATCCATCGCATTACATGCTATTTGTGCCAGAATCCATTCAAGAGTAAACAGTTTGTGATTCATATAGGTATAGTGCTCTCAGTATTTAAAATCTCCAGATTTACTTAGTCACTTTTGGAAGCTCTCTGTTTTTACTTTCCTTAAGGTGTTCTTTATGATGTTATTTGTCAAGCCAGTATAGACTGTTGATGCATTGAATAAACGTTTTTTATTAAGGGGCTTCTAGTTAGTCTCAGTAAGGTGTTGGTGTTCCTCAGTAAGGAATAAGCACCAGACTGTCAAAGGAGTCCATGGCCCCAAAAGGGTAAGAATCCCTTGCCATAGGACTCTTAAGATCTCAGTTGAATATTTCAGTGCTTGAAAATAAATGAGGATTTTTGTCTTGATCCAAAGTACCATGTATCATTGTAGGATCATCAGAAATATTTCCTGGCTAAACAAGAGGAGACTATTTTGACTCCTTTGAAGGGGGTAGGGGGTAGTGGGAGAATTGTAAATATTAATAGTTGTATGAGAGAACTGACTTTTAATGTTTTCTGCCCTTGAGATAACTATGGGAAAGGTATGTAGTTACTGTTGGAGAAACTGTAAACTTTCTATGAAGATAAGGACCATGGTCTATTTTGCTCATGATGATACTCTTAATATGTAGCACTTGGATGTTTTCAGTGAATGATCATAATGGAATTCTAACTGTCAAATTGTCATGGGGTGAGTTAGTGATTAAATGCCAGTAAAGCATTAAGTAGGGGGGTTTGACATCTTTTTTCCAGACATATTTCTCCCCATAAGAAATACCCATAGAGACTTGTGATGTCCGCTATCACTTTAAGAGTTGTAGTCAGTGGGAATGTCGCATTTTTGAATTGAGTATTTTAGAAATGGGAGTTGGAGTAAACAATCCATGTTAACAGAATCTGCAAAGGGACTACCCTCAAAAGCTTTTCTGGAAAATAATGCAATCATGAACTAAGGATACAAGGCAGTAAAACATTTAAGAAGTAACTTAACAATATAATAGTTAACATTTGTTTATTTGTCCAGTAAATGTGCTTTGCCTACCTTGGGCTCTCTGATAGGCCCACTAGGCTGTTAAATTGATGAGATCAAGAACAATGACCAGTTTGTTTTTCATTGTTAGTTCATTGCGTATTTGTGTAATGTTTGTACATATTCTGTATATTTGTAGAATAAATGAATAATGATGGAAAGTTCTTGCCTAGTGGTAAAGACAAACACATAAGGGTAATATTTTGGAAAAATACAATATGCGAGATCTACCATGTTTTTATTTTGTATCTTAGTCATTAGTTCTGAGAATCAGATCCTTTGAGTTGTATCTTTTATTTGTTATTTATTTTTAGAATGCTGTGTAATATTTTGTTGCAATAAAGGAATAACTCTACTATGTGTGGAATAGTGGAGCTAAAGATATGTTTCAGATTTTTTAAAATGAGCTTATTTCACAGTAATAGCCATAAGAAATAGAAATTAAAATGTTTATATTTGGAGAACTCATATTTGAAAACATGTTGAAAAATAGTTATTTTGAAGGAACTAAGTATATATTAATTTTCCAGTCATAGCAAAAACTTAGATTAATAAAACAATTCCCAGAAAATTACAATAAAAGAATTATTCTCCCTTTTTTCCCTATATTATAAAATAAAATTCTAAACCCTAGAATTGTATTTTAAGTTCTATTTTTGGAGTGTTTGTTATAGATTTCTGATAAATATTCTGTCATATAAGAAGTTTCCTTTTAGTTTATAATTTATAACAGGTTTGACTGCTATGTTTTATCAAAATTTTTTTGGACATCTGTTGATATAACTGTATCATTTTTCTGCTCAATTATTTAGTAATTCACAGAATTTCACTGATTCCTATTAAACTATTCTTCTGTTTCTGGGTTAATGCCTGCTTGTGGTGCATTATTCTTTTAATTCCCAACTCACTTTTATTTGCTGATATTTTGTTTAGGATTATTGTGAATGTATTCAAAAGTAAGGGTGACCTATAGCTTTCTTTTCTGTGCTGTCCTTAACAGTTTTGGCAATAGAGCAGCTTTTTTTTTTTTTTTTTTTGTAATGGAACAGCTGTTTTTAATTCTGTATTTCCTTAATTGACAGGTCGTGGTTCAATCCCAGAATTCTTTCATATTATGAAAAGAAAGTTTACCAACAAAGAATGGGAAACAATCAGAAGCTTTAAGGATGAATGGACTCAGCTGGATATGTTTTACAGGAATTGGGTATAATTCCTTTATAATTTTGAAAATAAAAGCCTATAATGATTCCATTATCTTCACTTAAAATAGGAGTAAAAGACCTTTGATTACCCGCTAGTTCATACAGTGCTTGAAGGAAATGGGTGATTGCTTGAGAGCTTTTTGATTTTTTTATGTATACAGTAGTACATTATAATGACATTTATTTTAAGAAAATTTAACCTATATTTTATGCTCAATTAGAAAGTATTCTTAAAGCTAATAAAAAATATTTATCATCATAAATGTTTTACTGTCTTAAAGAAACTAATACATGAGGCCTTGTATAACCAACACTTATGTAATATTTACTACATGCCAGAAGACATTACTTCAAGCTCTTCTTGAATTAGTTAATTTAATTCACATTACAGCCTTGTAAAGAAGGTACTGTTATTATCGCAGGTTTCATATGAGGAAATAATGGCACAGAGAGCTTCAATGATTGGCCTTAAGGCCATGTGGATGGATAGCTTATAGCACTATGTAGTGTAGAGTTTAAAAAATTCATATGTATTGGGCCTGTAGATTTTATGAAAAGTT
Source organism: Cheirogaleus major (assembly GCA_963574435.1). Taxonomy (NCBI): domain Eukaryota; kingdom Metazoa; phylum Chordata; class Mammalia; order Primates; family Cheirogaleidae; genus Cheirogaleus; species Cheirogaleus major. The sequence continues at coordinate 33,735 of CAUYPO010028718.1, forward strand.
TTATCTACTGAATTCTAAAACAAAATGTCTCTCTTTAACTTAGGCACTGAAAGAAAGCTTCATAAAAGCCATTGGTGTTGGACTAGGATTTGAATTGCAACGGCTTGAATTTGATATATCTCCATTAAACTTGGATATAGGCCAAGTTTATAGAGAAACACGATTGTTCTTGGATGGGGAAGAAGAAAAAGAATGGGCATTTGAGGTAAGAAATTTATTAGAATTGTTATAACTAAGAATTTTCGTATTTTGTGCTTGTATGTGTGATTAATTTGGGAAGGCTTAGTTATTGCAGTTAGACACAATTGGAATCTAATCCTGGTGTTCTGAAAGTGAAGTCAGGAGTACTATGAGAGCATATAACATTTAAACTGATACTTGAAAGATGAGTTGTGGTGAGTTAAGTAGAATGGAAAAGGAAAAGAAGGCGCTGAAATAGAGCTTTGTTTATATGAACAGCCAAGGGGAATCCCCTTTGGCTGAACCATAATGAGGTGGGAAACAGATTCCTTGTTAGGCTGGTAGATCAATGGGACATTATTGATACAGTTAAAGATTTTGGGTTCTTTATGTATTTTGTTTCTGTCACTAACGATTTTCAGTTGCTAGTGAGAGAAACCTAACACAAACTCATTTAAGCCAAACAGACATTATTAGAAGCTACTACGGTAATTTAGTAACTAGGCTTCAGAATTAGGGATTAGAATACTCAGAGCTCTTTTTATCTCTTTCTCGTGCCTTTCTGTGTGTCTTGGCTTCAGTTTTCTTCCACCTTTGTTTTTCATTCTACACACAAAATTTCTCAGCTTCTCTTGTCTATGTGACAGGAAACATGGCTGCCTACCGCTCTTGCATGTAACAGTTTATAGTTGAAAAAACCCAAGGAAACTGGTGAACTCCCTTTCTTTTCCAAGCCCAAAAACCCTAGAGAAGGGACTTTGTGGCCTAACTTGGGTCAGGTATTAATATTTATCTCCAGACCAATCAATCACTGTAGCCAAGGAAGTAGCCTGTTGTCATTGGCCCTGCTGCTGTCAGGTGTTAAGAACACAGCAAATGGGCTGTATTTTAATGTGAATATTCCTATGGTAATCAGCTGAATGGTATGCAGAGAAGGTCAGCTTTCAGAATAAAGAGTTAGTTGTGAGTAGATAAAATAGGAGGTGTTCACTGATATTTCTAAAGAGAATTTAACAGGTGTAAAGTAGGAAGTGATAAAATCAAATTCTTAATTTAAGAACATCAAGTCCTGTTTGTGATTGTATGTGGAGCTAAAGGAAGTGAGGTATCAAGGATGTTATGACCAGTTCTATGACTTAAAAGCCCATCTATTGAGATACAAAATACTAGAAAACAAATGGGATGTTAAATTTGAAATGTCGTAGAAACACCCAAGTGAAGATGTCAGGTAGGTGAATAGAATGAAGGACTGAACTAGAGAAAGAAAAATTATAATCATTAATATATCAATAATAGTTGAAACGATGGGATTTGAAGTTGAAGCTGTTAGATTACCTAAGGAACAGCTATAAATTGAATCTATGAACAGAAGCTCCAGTTAAAGCCAGGAGATTACCTAAGTTAGAAGAGAGAAAGGCCTAGAACAGAGTGCTGAGTATAGAGACGGTCCCAAACTCATGATGGCTTGACTTAATGATTTTACGGCTTTAAGATGGAGAGAAAGCGACATGCATTTGTTAGAAATCATACTTTGTGCAGCCATACAACAATTCTGTTTTTCATTTTCAGTATAGTATTTGATAAATAATGTGAGATACTCAATGCTTTATTATAAAATAGGTTTTATGTTAGATGATTTTGCCCACTTTAGGCTGACTTAAGTATTCTGAGTATGTTTAAGGTAGGCAAGTCTAAGCTATGATGTTTCATAGGTTAGGTATATTAAATACATTTTGACTTAATGATATTTTCAACTTATGGTGGGTTTATTGGGACGTAACTCCAATTGCAAGTTGAGGAGCGTCTGTACTAATGTTTAAAGGAGGAATGTGGAAGAGACTGATAAAGAATGACCAAAATGGTAAAGACATAAAATAAAAGAGTAGTGTTAGGAGATCCGAGGACAGAAAGTATTTTGAGAAAGAGAACTGTGTCAAAAACTGCTAGGATGCCAAGAACGGTAGGGATTCTGTCAGTTAAAGAGTAGATCTTACATAAGATCCTAAAAGATAATACAATTTTTAAAATTATAGCAAAATTATTAACAGATGTTTTCATACTTAATGGGCCTCAGCCATATGAAAATTCACTCATGGAATCCTTTATTCTCAAAGATGTCAGATAAAAAGTTTTTACTGTATATTTTAACATTTACTTTTAGCTCTTGCATTCAGTAGAAAGTAAATTGCATGTTCATTACATCATTATTTATAACTGGAAACAAATCAGAAACACCTAATGAGAAAACTGTAAAATAAGCTATGGTTAGCCTTTTACTGCAGCTTTAATTATGATGCTTAATAATTGGTATTGACATGGAAAAAGCACTTGTATAAATTGTTATGGGCATAATCCTTATATTCTGATGTTCAGTACAAAAAATTCTTTATAGCTGCAAAACAGATCAATTTGTATATACATAAAAAGGCTGGTTGGAAGCACTGAATGGTATATGATAGGCAGAAGTGGAAGGTAGTTATGTTTTTGAGTTAGAGGAAGGTTAGAATCTTAACATCTTTTTGACTTTAGCAAGTATTACTTTTCTGCACTTAGCTTTTCTTTTTTTTTTTTAAGCATATCCGGCTGTTAGGTGAATTAATTGAAATTTTAGAATTAAATTAAATATAACTAATTTTAGGGTGAATTTGATCTAGCTTGTCTTAATGATTTACTTCTAGGTAAATTTTGTGTAATTTTTTTCTTACAGTGAGTACTGTTGGTATTCTTGACAAGTTATTAGAGGTAAAGATTTCATTTTTATGAAATGTATTGCATATTCATGTTTTTTTAGGCTAACCCAATAAAAGTTTAATTTTATGTTTAAAAGTTGAATTAGCATTATATGGAAATTTTTCTGGTTTTTTGAGTTTTTGTGGGTTTTTTTTTATTTTAAGAGACACGATCTCCCTCTTGTTGCCCAGGCTAGAGTGCAGTGGCAGAATCATAGCTCACTACAGCCGTGAACTCATGGGCTCAAGCAATCCTCCTTCCTCAGCCTCCTAAGTGGCTGGGCCTATAGACATGCACCACCATGCACAGCTAATTTTTCTTATTTTTTTGTAGAGCTGGGTTCTTACTGTGTTGCCCAGGCTGGTCTTAAACTCCTGGCCTCCCAAAGTGCTGGGAGAGCCACCGTGCCCAGCCATTTCCAGGTTTAATTAAAATTATTTGAGGTCTGTTAGGAAGCCAGCAACCATTATCTAAACAACCATTTACATTGTGTTATTTAAAGAGTGCAATACAGATTTTCTTTTT